>PVLC010005006.1:0-79884 GCA_004027655.1 Graphiurus murinus | reverse complement strand
ACATGGAGACTGAACACCACATTGCTGAATGAGGAATGGGTCATAGAAGAAGTAAGGGGGGAAATTAAAAAATTCCTAGAAACCAATGAAAACAGAGACACAACATATCAAAACCTCTGGGACACCTTAAAGGCAGTACTAAGAGGAAAATTTATAGCACTGAGTGCCCACATAAGAAGAACGGAAACTCACCAAATAAGTAACCTAATGACACAGCTCAAAGCCCTTGAAAAACAAGAACAGTCCAACCCCAAAGCCAGTAGAAGACAGGAAATTATGAAAATCAGAGCAGAAATTAATGAAATAGAGAACAAAAAAACAATACAGAAGATCAACAAATCCAAAAGCTGGTTTCTAGAAAAAATAAACAGGATAGATAAACCATTGGCCAACCTAACCAAAAGAAAGAGAGAATCAACCCAAATTACCAAAATGAGAGATGAAAAAGGCAATATTACCACCGACAGTGCAGAAATACAGAGGATCATCAGAAACTATTTTGAAAAACTATACTCCAACAAAATGGAAAATCTGGAAGAAATTGACGATTTTTTAGATACATACAACCCTCCTAAATTGAGTCAAGAAGATATAGAAAACAAATCAACCAATAAAAATCAAAGAAATAGAAACAGCAATAAAAAGTTTACCATCAAACAAAAGCCCAGGGCCAGATGGTTTCCCAAGTGAATTTTATAAAACATTTATGGAAGAACTAATCCCAATACTCCTCAAACTATTCCATGAAATTGAAAGAAACGGAAACCTCCCAAACACTTTCTATGAAGCAAATATCACATTAATACCAAAGCCAAATAAAGACAGCTCAAGAAAAGAAAACTATAGGCCTATATCATTGATGAACTTAAATGCAAAACTGCTAAACAAGATACTAGCAATGCGCATTCAAAACCACATCAAGAAAATTATCCACCACGACCAAGTCGGGTTCATCCCAGGAATGCAAGGCTGGTTTAACATACGAAAAACAATCAATGTAATTCACAACATAAACAAACTCAAAGACAAAAATCACACGATCATCTCAATTGATACAGAAAAAGCATTTGACAAGATCCAATACCCATTCATGCTAAAAGTTCTGCAGAGAATCGGAATAGAAGGAACATACCTCAAAATAATAGAGGCAATATACAATAGACCTACAGCCAATATCATATTAAATGGAGAAAAACTGCAAGAGTTCCCACTAAAAACAGGAACAAGACAAGGATGTCCATTATCACCTCTTCTGTTCAACATAGTACTTGAGACTCTATCCAGAGCAATAAGGCAAGAGAAAGAAATCAAAGGGGTAAAAATAGGGAAAGAAAAACTAAAACTATCCCTCTTTGCAGATGACATGATATTATACCT
Source organism: Graphiurus murinus (assembly GCA_004027655.1). Lineage (NCBI taxonomy): Eukaryota > Metazoa > Chordata > Mammalia > Rodentia > Gliridae > Graphiurus > Graphiurus murinus. Next base: position 78,507 of record PVLC010005006.1, on the reverse strand, counting down.
AGAAGACCCAACAAAGTCAGGCAAGAAACTTATAGAACTGATCAACAAATTCAGCAAAGTGTCTGGATACAAAATCAATCTTACAAAATCAGAAGCTTTCCTCTACACCAACCATAAAACCACTGAAAAAGAAATCCAGAAAACAATTCCACTCACAATAGCATCCCAAAAAATAAAATACTTAGGGATAAACCTAACCAAAGAGGTAAAAGACCTCTATAAGGAAAATTACAAAAAGCTGAAGAAAGAAATTGATGAAGACCTTAGAAAATGGAAAAATCTACCATGCTTCAGGCAGAATAAATATCATCAAAATGGCCATCCTCCCAAAAGTAATCTACAAATTCAATGCAATATCCATGAAATTACCAAGGTCACTCCTCACAGACATAGAAAAATCAGTCCTTAAATTCATTTGGAACAACAAAAATCCTAGGATAGCCAAAGTAGTTCTTAGTAACAAGAACCATGCAGGAGGTATCACAATACCTGACTTCAATCTTTACTACAAAGGCACAGTAATAAAAACAGCATGGTATTGGCACAGAAACAGGCACACAGACCAATGGAGCAGAATAGAAGATCCAGAAACAGACCCACGTGCTTACAGTCAACTGATTTTTGACAAAGGAGCCAAAAACATACACTGGAAAAAAGATAGCCTCTTTAACAAATGGTGTTGGCAAAACCAGTTAACCATATGCAGGAAAATGGAAATGAACCCCACTTTCTCACCCTGCACCTGTCAATTCCAGGTGGATCAGAGACCTGGAAGTCAGGCCAGAGACCTTGCAGCTACTTGAAGAAGGCATAGGCCCAACACCTCAACACATAGGCACAGGTCAAAATTTTCTCAACAGGACCTCAAAAGCACAAGCAACTCAAAGGAAGATCAATATGTGGGATTACTTTAAACTAAAGAGCTTCTGTGCAGCAAAGGAAACTATCAAGAACCTCAACAGAGAACCCACAGAGTGGGAGAAAATCTTTGCCAGCTACTCATCTGACAGAGGACTCATATCTAGGATATATGGAGAACTCAAGAAACTCACAGCTAAGAAAACAAATAACACAATCAAAAAATGGGAAAAGGATCTAAATAGACACTTCACAAAAGAAGAAATACAAATGGCCAATAAATGTATGAGGAAATGTTCAACATCATTAGCAATCAGAGAGATGCAAATCAAAACTACTCTGAGATTTCACCTAACTCCAATCAGAATGGCAACTATCAAGAACACAAACAACAACAAATGCTGGTGAGGGTGTGGGAACCCTAATACATTGTTGGTGGGATTGCAAATTAGTGCAACCACTTTGGAAAACAGTATGGGGGATCCCCAGACGAATGGGAATGATCCTACCACATGATCCAGCTATACCTCTACTGGGTATCTACCCAAAAGAAAGGAAACCAAACTATCAGACCAACGCATGTGTATCTATGTTTATAGCTGCACAGTTTACAACTGCCAAACTATGGAACCAGCCAAGATGTCCATCAACAGATGAATGGATTACAAAACTATGGGATATGTACACAATGGAATTTTACTCAGCCTTAAAGAAGAACAAAATCATGTTATTTGCAAGGAAATGGAAGGAACTGGAGAGATTAGTCAGTCACAAAAAGGAAATGGAAGGAACTGTGAGATTAGTCAGTCACAAAAAGTCAAAAATCGAATGCTCTCCCTAATATGTGTAAGCTAGGGAAAAAATGGGACATAAGAGGGACTCCAGATGAAGGAGAATTCTTAGGTGAACAAAGAATTTGATTTAATGGAAGGTGATGGGGGGAGGGGAGAAACCCTAATAAGCATGATGTACTTACAAGATCACATCAAAATCAATCACTAAACTGACCTTGAGAAGGAGGGAGAAGGAGAGAGGAGGGTAGAAATTGGGGAAGGGTTAATGAGAAGTGTGTGCATGGATGTCTTTACCTATACTAGCTTGTACCCAACAAACATGTGTGATTAACCCTTCTGTACCCAAAAATGTATAAAAATCCATGCTAAAAAAATTTAAAAATTAAAAAAAAAAATAGGGCCGGGGGTGTAGCTCAGAGGCAGAATGCCCCTAGGTTCCATCCCCAGTACCACCAAAAAAAATAAATAAATAAATAAAGAGATTAGCTCAATAAGCATATATGAGAATAAGTTGTTGTTTTGTGATTATTCGTCAGAGATACTAACAATCAGTCTGGGAAAAAGTACAAACACTTGTGTTAACCCACACACATCTGTCGGAGCCTACATAAGGAGTAAACTTGGCTCTGTTGCTTTAAAGTATGAAAGTGGGTGGGGGTAAGGGAGCCAGAGGAAGGGAAGGAGTGAGATGTTCATCTCCCTCTCTCGCTTAGCTTGATTCTTAAGCACCAGTTGGGCCACTAGGAGTTCTCTTAAGAGGTCTTTGGGAAATGCTGGAGCTACCTGAAATGGTGAGATTATTAGTTACTAACAATGAAGGAGACAGAGTAGGCAAAATCCAGGGGCAGGCTCCTTCGTGTAGACAAAGATTTCACTCAGAGACATTTGGACGCTGTTATATTTGAGTTTAAAATGTCGCCCAGCCTTCATGTGGTAGAAAGGCAGCCAGCCATGTTGGAGGTGGGACTTGGTTGCTGAGGAAGGGCCCCTGGGGGCGTGGCCGGGTACAGCCCACCTGCCGCATCTGATCTCTGATCCTTTGGCTGTCTGCTCCCTGTCATTATGTCCTGAGGACCTGCAGCCCTGGCTCCTGCTTGCAGCCAATATAAAATGGACTGAAATATCCAAAACTGTGAGCAAAGAAAATTCTTCTTCCTGTAAGTTTTGTGTGTCAGGTGTTTGAGTCACAGTGGTGAGAATGCTGACTAAACCAGACTCCTCGTTGGCAGTGACACTGTTGGTGTCATTCCTAACTCCTTTCCTCCTGACAAGAGGAGCTGTCCTCCCATTGTGGACTGGATGTGCCCACATCCTCACTTTCTCAGCCTCCTTTGCATTAGGGTATGCACATGCATCTAACGCTGGACAGTAGGGCCCAAGAACAGTCTGCTGGGGACTTCTTGGAAAGGTCTTCACATCTACTAAAGAGAAAGAGAGGTGCACAAAACAAAACCCCATTTTTCCTTCTGCTTCTGTGTGTTTTTGTGTGAGGTCATGATACTTAGAGCAATGGCATGCAGCTTGTGACAACACATGGACGCATCTTCACAGAACACTGAGGATAACTGGGAACACAGGGAGGAAAAACCAGGAGTCTTGATATTTTTGAGTTAGTTAACAGACCCAAGAAAAGCCTATCTTGGGACTTTCTGTCAAGGATGAAACTAAACTCCTGTTCCTGAATCCACCTTTAATTAGGCTATGGTGTTACTTGCCACTAACAGTATCCCGAGAAAAGTGAGGAGAGAATTTTTTGTTAAAACAAGATGGTAGCTAGGCATGGTGGTTCATGCTCTCAACCCTAGTACTTGGGGGCTGTGACTCTCAGCAACCTAGTGAGACCCTGTTTCAAAATAAAAGATAAAAAGGGCTAGGGGTATAGCTCAGAGGTAGAATGCCCCTCAGTTCAATCCCTAGTACCACAAAAAAACAAAAACAGGATGGTGCAGTCCATTCAAATATCATTTAGGCAAATCCTTAGAAAGTTATCCTAAATATAAGAGAGAACTATGGAACCCAGAATTTTTTTGAAGCTGTGTTGAGTTAAAAGCACTGAGAGGAGAAGAGCCTTACCCAGCAGTATAATTTACCAAGCACAAAGCCACCAAATAGTACAGATATAGGATGTGTGACTGCAGAGGATGCCAGGCAGGCTAGAAAAGCCGCCATGCATCAGAGCAAAGAGTGGTGGGATCACCCCCAAATCCAATAGTAGCCAAAGTGCTGAAATTAGTCTCTTAGAGACATTGGGGAAAGTAGTGTTGGAATAATTTGAAAAAGGAAGAGAAGACTCTAAGGCTTTGTTTCAGTTTTTTGACTACATACAAAGTTGGTATGACCTGGAAAAATAAAAGAAAACCTAGAATGATGATTTATTATACAATTGTCTAAAATAACATAGGCATGACTCAGCAGAACAGAACATTTAAAAGAACCTTGCCAGCTGGGCATGGTGGTGCATGCCTGTAATCCCAGTACTTGGGAGGCTGAGACGGGAGGATCACTGGTTTAAGTTCAGCCTCAACAATTTAGCGAGGCTCTCAGTAATTTAGTAAGACCCTGTTTCAAAATTTTAAAAGAATAAATAAAATAGGTCTGAGAGTATAACTGAGAAGTAGAATGCCCCTGGATTTGATCCCTACTACTGCACATGCGTGCTACGCGCACGCGCGCGCGCGCACACACACACACACAGAGAACCTTGGCAAGAGCCATGGGCTTTAATTATTTTAGAGGATTTATTGTTTGTTTGTTTCAGTATTGGGGATCAATCCAATAGCCTTGCGCATTCCAGGCAAGCACTCTATCACAGAGCTACACCTTCAGTCCTATTATAGTGAGTTATTTTAATTAAATAGTATGTACCAACATGCTGCTCAGTTTTCAAGTTCCTGTGTTCATTCTTACTGAGTTTGGATGAATTTGAAGAATAGATGGGTTTCCTTACATGCAACTGTTAGCATGAAGTATTTGTGGGGAATCTATTTCAGGTATTCAGTCCGGAATTCTGAATTTCAGAGTAGGTCACACAGATTCCTTTGCATTAGGAGCCCTCAGCTTTTTCTTTCTCAAAGAAAGTTCTTTGAGACTGATGGTGGGCCGCCGACATAGTATGACTAACACCTCTGGACAAAGATGGTATACACAATGTTCTCCAGCCTCCAATTAACAGGTGCTACAGCTGGATAAGAAACTCAACATCTGCAAAAAGCTTCCTAGCCCAGGCCTGGGACTCCTCCATCTTGTGGGTGTGAGAAGGCAAATCCTGAGGTGGACAATGAGTGGTTTCTTCCTTTGATACCTACAGCTAAGCTCCATAGCAAAAGAAATTGTGAATAGGTTCAGCCTTCCTTTGGAGAATACACTCACCCTGGTTCCAGAAGGAGAAACAATAAGGATAATCTCTAACAGAAACAATGACAACAAACTTTTTTTGTTTTTACTAATGTTGTTAGTCAGTATCTGGGAAATACTGGATCTACCAGCTGGTTTGGCCCAAGTGCCATCAACACCACACAGCAAAGTAGGTGAGATGAGGAAAGAAAGTAGAGATAGAAGGTCGAAGCCCCTTTTTCTGGAAAAGGAGAAAGAAGTTATGATAATTGGAAAAAGAAGTAGAGTCCAAGAAGTTGTTTGATTTGCTTTTTAAGATGTTCAAATAGGTTTACATGTTAAAGAGACATCAACAAGCTGGGTGTGGTGGCGCACGTTTGTAATCCCAGCATTTGGGAGGCTGAGACCAGAGGATCCGGGTTTGTGGCCAGCCTCAGCTACCTAATGAGGCCTTCCGCAACTTAGTGAGACCCTGTTTCAAAATAAAGAATAAAAAATAGGACTGGGGATTAGTTCAGAGGTAGACTGCCCCTGAGTTCAATCCCCAGTACCGCAAAAAAAAAAAAAGAGAGAGAGAGAGATACATCAACAGAAAGTTTGAAAGCTCAGAGGTCAGAAAGAGATGACTGATGGAAGGGACCTAGAGACTGGTAAGGTGAAGAGATTAACCTGGGGCACAAGGAAGAACGCCTCTTTTTCTGAGCCTGGGAGAAAAACATGTGGAGGCCTGTCTCTATCAAGATTCACCAGGTTGCACTGTGATGAGGACCTCCATGACTTTCAGCAGATGTCTTTTCACATGTTGTCCAACGCCTGTTGGTTCTGACTTGAGTCCCTGTTGTTTACATTTCACAATTCAGGTGACTGAATCAGCCCCTCTCTGGAGTACTGCAGTCTTGTGCAGAAGTAAAAAGGAGAAAGGCAAACCAAGCACCAGCTCTTAACATTGTTCCTGGGAAGTGATTCACATCATCTCAGTTCACATCTCATGGCTAAAGCTACTCACGCAGCCATGCCCGAGTTCAACAGAACAGGAAAGTAGAGGAGTGGCTGAGTATATAGAACAGTGCAACAGAACTTTGAACATGAGCAAACAACACAATCTACCACAAGGCTATCCTGCTTTTGTTGGTGATAAAAAGTTGCTCTGTCATTCACTCGATAAATATTCACTAAGTCTCTACTTATGTGGCTGCTACTAGACCTCTACCTAAGACAGACCTCTGCTCGCATAGATATTATAGCTTACAAACTTCCTACCTGATGGCCTTGGTTTTTCAGTTTTTCTTCCTTTCTTTTCTTTTCTTTTCTTTTCTTTTCTTTGTGTGTGTGTGTGTGTGGTGTGTGTGTGTGTGTGTGTGTGTGTGTGTGTGTGTGTACGTGTGTATATGGTACTGGGGATTGAACTCAGGGACATTCTGCCTCTGAGCCATATCCCCAGCCCTATTTTATTTTTTATTTGGAAATAGTCTCACAAAGTTGTAGAAGGCCTGGCTAAATTGCTGAGGCTAGCCAAGAACCTGCAATCCTCCTGTCCTAGCCTCCCAAGTACTAGCATTACAGATGTGTGCCACCACGCCCGGCACTTTGTTTTTTCTTACTGGTATAGGAGACTATGTCATCTTCTGAGAGAGAATTGTTTGTAGGTAGTTTGAGAGGAGAGGTAAATATTTCAAATAAAAATGGGAAAGGAAGCAGCCGGGCATGGTGGTGTACGCTTGTAATCCTAGCATTTGGGAGGCTGAGACTGGAGGATCCAGGTTCAAGGCCAATCTCAGCTACCTAGTGAAGCATTCCGCAACTTAGTGAGACCCTGTTTCAAAATAAAAAATAAAAAATAGGGCTGTAGCTCGGAGGTAGAATGCCCCTGAGTTCAATCCCCGGTACCACAAAAAATAAAAAATAAAAAAATGGGAAAGGAAGCCAAATGAGGAAATAAAAGGATTACTAGATGGCATGACATGTCTCACTGTGGATGACTAACTCACAGCTATGCAATGTTTGCTAACAAAGCACAGTAGCATACACGTTCTAAGAGCAAAAAGGTGACATCTGAGGACTAGAAGTGCAGGAGACAAGGGAGGCAGAGGTGATCTGGATAGGATAATATGAAGGAATAGAGTCCTGCTGGGTTGAAAGGAGGAAAGTCATGTGAACAAGTACTAGGCCAGAGATGGAGCTCTTGAGACCTAAGCTTATACATATTGGGAGTAGAATGAGTGAACAAGAAAGCAGGCTGTATGGATCAAGGAATGTTCTGCTGTAGTGTAAGGTTTCACAGGTGGAATAGTTCTTGGTCTAGTAGAGTGGAAGGCTTGGAAACCGGACAAAGTCTGGTTGATCTTTATCCAAGCCTTAATTGTTCCTCAGAAGCTATCCCTGGAGACAAGGGTTATAGCCATATGCAATTTTATATAGGTCTCACCACCAAATGCTGAGTTTACTAGGGATAATGATTACCTCTTTTGTTCTGTCTACCCCGACTCCAGAACCTAGTCATTTCATAGTTACATTACAAAAGAACTGAGGATAGTAAAACATTTCTTTTTGCTGGCCATGGTGGCTCACACTTATAATCCCAGTACTTCCAAGACTGAGACAAGAGGATCACAGGTTTGCAGCCAGCCTCAGCTACTTAGTGAGGCCCTCTACAACTTAGTGAGACCGTTTCAAAATAAAAAATAGGGCTGGGAGTATAGCTTGGAGGTAAAATGTCCCTGGGTTCAATACCCAGTACCACAAAAACAAAAACAAACAAACAGAAAACATTTCTCTTTGAATTCCTCAGTGTTTCTCGGTACAATACTATATATGTGCTAGGAGTTTATACATTTGTTTTGAATTGTATCATAGTGAAATTAATTCCTTTTCCTTCTTTCTACTCAATAGCAGTAATTTTCAGACTCTTTGGCATCAAGTTTTTATAAACATTCAACTTCAAGAAATCTTTCTCTCAACAGGGAAAATGGTGTTCATCTTCCAATCATGTAAAGTAAGTTAGAGACATTAAAACGTGGAAATGGAAACACAAGAAAACAGGATGGAAGAACAAGAGAAAAAAAATTTTATTTAAAGGAGAAAAATCAAGCCAGGCGTGGTGGCGCACGCTTGTAATCCCAGCATTCGGGAGGCTGAGACCGGAGGATCTGGGTTCGCGGCCAAACTCAGCTTCCTAGTGAGGCACTCCGCAACTTAGTGAAACTCGGTTTCAAAATAAAGAATAAAAAATAGGGCTGGGGGTATAGCTCGGAGGTAGAATGCCCCTAAATTCAATTCCCAGTACCGCAAAATAAATAAATAAATAAATAAATAAATAAATAAATAAATAAATAAATAAAGGAGAAAAATCTTTTTAGTTTAGTTTTATTGAGATAGAATTTATATGTAATTTGCCAATTTTATGTATAGAATTCAATAAATGTTAACAAATGCATAGTTGTATAACCATTACTCCATATGTCATTTCCATCACCCCAGAAAGTTCTCTTGTACCCCTTCCCAGTCAATCTTCTTTTCTTAACCTCTGCTCTGACAACCACTGATCTGTTTTCATTCAATAGTTTTGTCTTTCCTAGAGTTTCATATAAATGAAAGCATACAGTATGTATTCTTTCATGTTCATCTTCTTCAGGAAACCCAGTCATATGTAAAGTATATGAAAACAGCTTAAACTGTAGGGAAAGGCACGGAAAATAGAAAGGTTCACCAGCATGAGTTTCCACCTATGTTTTTATGAAAAAGTCAAATTTTTCATTGTTGTAACCAAAATACCTGACAAGCACAATTTAGAGGAAGAAAGGTTTATTTGGGGCTCACAATTTCAGAGTCAGTCCATGATCAGCTGGCTCCAATGCAGCAGGAACAATGGTGGCAGAGCTTCAGGACATAGCAGAGGAGGGACAACCACTCTTACCTCATGTCAGCTAGGAATGAGGAAGAGAAAGAGACAGAAAGGCAGGCAGACAGACACTGAGACACACACGCCAGGGACAGATACCATCCCCTTGAACTGGGGTCATGACCTAATACATGATCTTTTGTGGGAGACAGTTTATATCCAAACTATAACAACCTACTTTTGCTTCATTATAATTAAAAATGTGCAAGAAAAATCAGGTGTTATGTGCTAGTTACAGTTTTCAATCACTCATTTAAAATACATTATTATTTAAACTTTAAATGTACTGATGCTCATTTCATATACCATCAGTGATAAGTATGATCTCATTTAAGTTGCTGAGTCTGGCCTTAAACCTGTGATCCTTCTGTCTCAGCCTCACAATTTTAGGCAAGCACCATCAAGCCTGGCTAAGCATATCTCATTTCAGAAGACATTCCTTTGACAGTTATTATTGGTCTTATTTTTCTAATTGTTGATTTGGTCTACTGAGTCTTAAGTAGCCATCAGCAAAATTCTTAATAATGACACCTGAATCCCCACATATAGCATCATAATGTGTGCACATATACTTTAATTTTAAAGATTATTTAAACCTTTTGCTTTCTACCTTAATCTCCCATTTTATTTGGTTGGAATTTGAAAAAAAATTGTTTAGATATACTAGTAAACAAAAACACAACTAATAAGCTGGATGTGGTGGCACACACTCGTAATTGTAGCATTTGGGAGGCTGAGACTGGAGGATCGGGGTTCGCTGTCAGCCTCAGCTACCTGGTGAGGCACTCCGAAACTTAGTGAGACTCTGTTTCAAAATAAAGAATAAAAAATAGGGCTGGGGGTATACTCAGAGGTAGAAGGCCCCTGAGTTCAATCCCCAGTACCAAACCCCCCCCCACACACACACACTAATAGAGATGAGAAAATTGAGACAGACATGTCAGTATACATAGAATGGGAAGACATCCTGAAGGCTATGAGATTAGCAGAAGAGTTTAACATCAGATAGATGACCAACTCAGCATTGCCCAACAAATAGTGGATTAGAAGAGTATAGCACAGTCAGATGTCAAAGTCACCATAAAAAGGGTACAAAAACATTTTACAATGGAATGTCTGTGGACAGTCTACACATGTGAACTCATTCTCATGTATGCAGGTTACAATTACTCTACCACATTTATACTTTTAGGCTAAGATTCAATAGTGTGTATCTCTGTATGGTTGTAGAAGGCTCAGGAGATTAGGTCATTATAGACAGCTGCACTGAAAAATAATTGGATTCATGAAGTTCTATATATTTCTATAGATGAAACATTTTCCTAAGAAATTAGACTTCTGGGAGGTCCCCAGAAGGTCTTGGAAATTTGAATAAGAAAAAGAGTCAAGTTTAATTTTTAAAAGCCCGTTTTACATTTGTCTTCGTAACAATTTGGTAAATATAGAGGAAATTTAGAAGGCCCAGAATTTGCACCATTGTCTGGGGTTGCAGATGGGTGAGTTCCACACCTACGTCTCTAGTGTTTTGGTTTTTTGTTTGAGTTTTTTAGTTTACTGAGGTGAAATTGCATCTGATTGAATTAGCTGAGGCAGCTTGGAAATACAAAAGTGTACCAGAGGCTGTCTGGAAGAGTGTGTAGAAAACAGAATTGGAGTGGTAACACCCACTTTGATCAAATGTCTGAGTCTCAGGTCTTTCACAGCACTCTGAGGGTTAGTAACAAGGAGCTGGTTGCCCAACTTGTGGTTTGGTAGAATAATCCAGGGCTTTGAATCACATGAAGGGGCCCATTGGAATCTATACATTAGTTCTTACTCGTGACTCACAGTCATTATAAAATGAAATCTTGGCTTTGTGTTTAGTGATAATTTCATAATTCTAAACCCCAATTAATTCAAAATTGGTCTGGCAAATGGGATATTCTATTGATAACATGACTTCTGTGTTACTTAGCTTTCTGTCACTGAAAAAATACCTGAGATACTCAACTTTGAAGGAGGAAAGGTTTATTTTGGCTCCTAGTTTCAGTCTATGGTTGCTTGGCCTTATTGCTTTGAGTATGTGGCAATACAGAGCATCATAGTGGAAGCCCATGGTGGAGGAAGCTGCTCACTTGAAGGCCAGGAAACCAAGTGGGGAAGAAACAAGGTTCTAATACTCCTTTCAAGGTCACACCCCCAACCATCTAAATTATTCCAACTAGGCCCCACCTCTTAAAGGTTCCACTACCTCCCAATAATCTGAAGGGCTAGTTATAAAGCCTTTAGTATATGGGCCTTTGGGGACATTTAAGATTCAAACCATAACAACTTCATTGCCATCTTTTCCCTGGAAATTGCTGTGGGGATTGAGCAAGACCAACCATACTTGTGCAAGCCTTATTCCTGCTTTAACAAGCAATGTCAGAACACATGCAGTGGTAGTATTTTTTACTTGCACTGATACAACCTTTTTCATTTTAAAACCAAAAATTCAACTTGTAGATTGCAAGATAAAATTCTGCTTATTTAAAAAAAAATGCTACCATGAACAAAGCCCACTTTGTAATCAGAGTCCTACTTTTTGTTTGCATAAAACAGCATAGAACAATGGTCAGTTGTACATCTATGGATTCCAGGAAACTAAACAAATAAGAATTTGTCATACAAGTAAAGTAGGTTATGTAAATTTTAAGTGAATGAAGAAAAAAAAGCACCAAATTAAGAGGGACCAAGAGCATCTTTTTACTTTTTTGAATTGTACTGTTTTAGCTATTATAACAAAATCTCCCTATATGGAGTATTTTTAAAATATAACTTGATTACAATTTTAAAAAATTCCCAGTAAACACAGTCAAAATAACAAGAAAAAAAAGGGCCCTCTTGTTTTAAACCTCATTGCTGAAAATCATTCTAGATGTATTAGTAGTATTTACCACCTTGGTCAGTGCCTGAGGATATCTCTTAATTCCATGATATTTGCCCTGGATTCTATCTACCTACACAGATAAAGGAGAGAACATATATTTGGCTTTTATTTGAAGAAATCCCATGCATGCTCCCAGTTCTCCTGAGATAAATTTCTCAATTCACAAATTCCTCCAGCCCACCCTCCCCTGCCCCCGGGATAAAATGAGACTTCTACTCACAGTACCAGTATTTATTAAACCGCTTTCCCCCAGCTACTTGTATCCTATAAAACCTAAATCTTAGAATTAAAAAAAAAATAAAGCTTATCGAACTTGCAGACAAAGGGAATCTTAGTTTTATGCAAAAATGCCATCATAGAACCAAATGGATGGTCTCATCGTATTTGGCTGAAGTCATCAGACGTCATTTCACTTCTTTATTTGGGGGCTGCCAACTCGTTTCCCAGGATGGAACGTTTACAAGGATGCATCGTGTCAAAGACGTGGCTGGATGCCTTTTACTTCCCGGCAACATTAGGTTCAATTAGGTCTTGTCCCCTCATCATCAGCGAAGACTGGATTTAATCTCCCCCTTCGCCATAGGGTATTTTCTCGGGAAAGTCAGAACATCCTTCCAGGGATGAAAATCTCAGCTATAAACCCAGCCCCGGGAAAGTGGAGTCCCAGCGTCAGATTAAAGTGGGCCGTGGGGGCACATTCCCAACGCAGCCCCTCGGATTTCACACCGAGGGCAAGGAGGACCGGGAGAGACAGGGCAAAAGGGCGCATCCTGAATCCAGCCGGAGACAAAGGTAACTCCGCGCGAGCGGGGACAGGGAGACGGGCAGTGGGAGGCGGCTCGGCCCCCGGCTGGTGGCGTGACTCCTGGAGGACCGGCCAGGACTGGGTGGGACAGGAGGAAGGGCCGGGCGCGGGCTGGCGAACAGGCTCCCGGCTGGAAGGCGGCGGCGGAGACGCGCCAGGCCCCGCCCCTCCGCGCGGCTCGGGAACTGAAACCCAAGCCCGCGCCGGGGTCACGCGCCCTGGCGGCCGGCGGCCTCGGGTTTCCCGAGCTGAGCTTCTCCGACCTAGCGCGCGTGCCTCACGTCTCCCCGCGCCCCGCCCCCTGCGCGCTGCGCACGCGCGGCCGCGCCCCGCCCTCGTCCCGCCGGGGTGGGCGGGGCCTGGAGGGGCGGGGCGGGGAGCGAGGTGGCCGCCGGAGCCCCGGGACCGAGCGTGCGAGCCGCCGCCCCCGCCGCGTGACGGCTGCCGGCCCGCCCTCCCCTGGCCCCTCCCCGCGCTCCGCTTCCCCGCTCTCCCTCCTCCTCCTCCTCAGACCGTGCGGTGACTTAAGCAACGGAGCGCGGTGAAGCCCATTTTTCTCCTTCCTCGCAGCCGCGCCGGGGAGTTCGCGGCGCGCGGGCCCTCCACTCCGGCCCGAGATGAATGCTGCAGCAGAAGCCGAGTTCAACATCCTCCTAGCCACCGACTCCTACAAGGTAGAGCTCGGGGCGGGGACGAGGGGCGCGGGGGGCCGGGGCGGCCGGGGCTGGGGTCGCGGCGCCCGGCGGCCCCGCGGGCAGGCGCGGGCGGCGGCGGCGGGATGGGGCAGGTGGAGCGGCCGCCGCAGTGGGGAGGCGGTGGGTGGAGGAGGATGGAGGATGGACGGCCGGAGGCGGGGCCTGGGCTGCGCGGTGGGGGGGCGCGGCCGGGCCCGGGCTGCGGGGCGCCGGGTTCCTGCGGCTCGGCCGGCGTGCTGGAGCGCACACCCGCGCCTGGAGCCGGGCCTCTTGGCCGGACTGGGTTGGCCTGGGCGCGGGCTCTACGGAGGATCGGATCAGTTAGGTAACGGCCCCTGGAGCCAGGCGGTGGAGGGAGGAGCGGGCTCTCCCCCGGCAAGCTGGGTCCAGGGCGTCCAGCGCGTCCGCCCCTTGCTGGGCAGGTACGTCCCTTGCAGGGGAAGAGGTGGGAGAGGTCCTGGTAGAGCGCCAGAGCTGCCGCGTGCCCCAGCCGGTGGCCCCGGTGCAGAGGACACAAGTCTGTCCCCCGTAGCCGTGCCGGATTCTCCCGTCCCGCTCTACTGGGTTTCAAACTCCTTTGCACCTAGTGATCTCTCACGTTCCTTGATCCCTTGTGGCAGAGGCCAATGTGCTTTTACTCCGTTAGGATCTCTATGATTTCTGAGAAAAGGAAAGTGAAACACGAGGTAGAGGAACTGGAGTTTTAACCCTGAACAACTTGTAGAGAGGGAAATGACACAACGTTGCTTTAATATGCCTATCGGACACTTGCTTGTGTCGCTGCCCTGTTAATTTTATTTGAAACACAGACTCACTTTAGAAAAGGGAAGAAGAGTAATTAGGGAAAAAATCTAGCAAATGTTTTTTCCCATAGTTTCCAAGTTTTTTTTTTTTTTTTTAAGTAAACTGGACTATTCTGCTAAGTTTTGTTAGCTAAGACCCTTAAAAGGTGAAATGCCAAAACCAAAAATGCCATTTGCACAAAATAAATTTCAGTTTTAAATTTTAGTATTTACTTTAGCGACATGGTGATTTGGACTAGCATGGTAAAGCATAGTACTCCCATGTTTTGGGTTTTTATTTTTAATCCTCCAACATTCTGAGAAAGCATTTTGGAGAATCCCATTTTACCTATGTTGTGTCCATTTTTTTGCAATCAGCTTAAGATTCTGTTTAAGGTACTTAGATGACTTTTTCTTTGACCTGAGCCAAAATTCAACAACATGTGGCCTTTTAAATGAAAGTTTGAAGTGGAAATTCTACACTATCGCACATCACTATAATAGGTATGGTCGGTCCTTCACTTGACCCCAGACCTCTGCTTGTGTGTTTTCTGATATCCTTAATAGTGATGCTAGAATTGTCTCATTCATAGTTTTGTAGAAGTTGACTTAACTAAGTCTTTAAAACAATTTTCAGATTTTTTTTTGTTGTTGTTACAGATTGGCCTAATGAAGTGATTGAATTGTAAATGGGAAATGTAAATAGAGGTTAAATCTTTAACTTTACATAAAGAATGTAAAATTACTTTAACTTCAGTTTTCCAGAATGCTTTCAGTTGAATGGTGAATTACCTTACTGTTTTCTAGTCTAGCAAGTCATATTTACCTTCACTATTTGAATTTGCACCTATTTAATAAATTTTGTTCCTGTCCATTTTCAAGTCAGGCGAGTATATTTTATCCTTTTTCTTTCACGAAGTCTTCTTAGAAGATTTTCATCTTAGTAATATTTTTACCTGAAAATCCCTTCAAGATGATCAGTCAGGTTGATTTGTTTTCTACCAATGGGTTATAGCAGTACACTAAATTAGGTTGTGTGTTCCACAGTAACATTTAATGTTTCATTTTTCTTACAACTTTAGTGTCCCTTGTAGCCTATTTTCTATTCTTTCTTTTTACCTTAGGTGAAAGAGGAGACAAAAATGATAATCTTGAGGTTAAAAGTAATGAAATTTTTATTTGGAAATCACATAAGAATGTTACATATCCGTATCAGTTCTTACAAACTCTTGGCCAATGAAAGTAGGGAACTGATAGCTAGATGTGTTGATGAAGAGAGCAAAATATGTTGATTTCTAAAACTGAAAGGAGAATAATCGATTGTCTAAGAATTACAAAAAGGTTTCTGCAGATAGATGGGGATGGCCAAGCACGTAGCACTGTTTGAGAGTTTTGTTTTACTTGTATCTTTAAGAGAATCCAGAACAATTTTGGCCAAAATAGGGGCATTGGAAATATTCATTTCTATAATTTCATACTTCATAATAGATAATAAACACGCAGGCAGAAGTGATTCTTCAGTTTTCAAGCTGGATTCTTTTAACTAAAAAGAATTAATATTAAATCCTTAATCTTAAGTGTTAATCATTTCTATTTTCAAAATTGCTTTACGCAGAATTATCTACCAAGTTTTATTTAGATGTGTTAAGCCAGCTAGCTGGGGAAAGATGCATTTGCAGTGCCTAAATAGCATTTGGAACTTTTTGTATAGGAGACAAGATTTTTTTTTTTTTTTTTACTTACCTCCTAGATATGCTTTAATCAATCTCCCAAAACTGTGGATCATTAAAATAGGCTTTTCGGGGGGTTTCCCCCCTTCTATATATGTATATACTGTTTGTAACAAACTATACTAAAGAATAGTTTTAACATTTCTGAACATTTTTCCTATAGCATATTAATGGAAGATATTGTCCGTAGTGCGAGAGTTGGAAACGACATACAGTACACAAAAGCAATCCTTAAGCAATGTACAGTTTAAGTCACATCACACGTTTGTTAGGAAATATGCCATCCAGCTCACTTCTCAAAAGTTCATTTATAAGTTCTTTATCTGGAATAAGTAGTGGATTCCTATGTGTATTGTAAAGGGAAGACAGTGATGAGCAGTATTTTACAACCCAGAATGGAGGAAAGTTGATTGTAGAGAACTTTCAAAGTGATGAAGCATTCAGGAAGATTTAGCTGCCTCTGATGGCTAAATAGCAAATCTTAGAAGTTTGAGGGAGAAGCAAATTTTTTTTTTTTAAGAAAAGATTTTTAGAGAGATAAAATCATCATATTGGCAAGTAAGTTCTGCTTAGAACTTTAGCTTCCCAGTGTCTTCCTATGAGCCATTCCTGTTTTTCATAGTTGCCTCTTTCACACTGCTTCTGGTTTTTTGTTTTGTTTTGATTGGAGAGGGGGGTCTTGAGGAGGATCTAACCCAAGGCTTTATTCGTGCCAGGCAAAAGTTCTGCCACTGAGCTAAATCCCCAACCCCTCACAGCTTCTTAATGGATGCTGAAGTATTGGCATAGTTGCTCCCGTAGCAGCCTGAGTCCCCCAAGGAACAGGTACTGCCAGTTTGTATCCTGTGAACTACCTATGCATTCATAATCATCCTTAGAGATATTTGTGACATTTTCCATATATTTCAATTTCCCATTAAGTTTTATAAGTTATAAGGGAAATGGAGGCAACAAAATCATATAAAGCATGACTATACTTCAGAGGTAGATTAATTTAGGTTAGTAATAATTGTATAATATCTTGCAAAACAAAAATACCAGCAGCTGGTATCTTCTCTGTAAACTAATGAAATGTGATTAGAAGGGAGGACAAAAGAGGTACAAATTAAGACATTTAAAAGAAGGATGTTTAAAAGAAGGTGTAGCATATTGATTACACTTGGATGGTTTTGGAATTTCTCATCCTCCCCCATTTAAATAATATACCCTCGAATCATTAAACCATATTTATGAAGTGATCAGTGCTTCTAAGTCAAAGAGCAACTAGTTTTTCTAGGGTAACAGATTTGTAGGGCTTGAGAAATCTTAATACTGAAGGGAAGAAAGAATCATTTACTATTTCTTTTGTTTCTAGGACATTAGTTTTGAGAGGTAGAAAGTCTTGGCCACTGTAGGGCTACTGGATCCTCTTTTGGTACCCTTAGATATTACACAAATAATGTGACTTGCTCTGTGACCTTGGATATGTTACCCCATCTGCTTTTATGTACACATCTTATTTTTTTTAAATATTGGCTCTTTGTTATCTCTTAGCAATTAAATACAAAAGTATAAAAAAAATAACTTAGTTGCCATTGGTTGTGTGATCCCACTGTGGGAAGAAAGATCTTGAAATGACATCAGATCTACCTTCTAGACATCTAGAAAAGCATCTAGAGGAAATTAAACTTTACTCTCCCAGAAAGATTATATTGCAACTTAAATATGCCTCATGCTTATTTCTTTTTCAACTGTCATATTTGGAACAAGGATATTTAACCTTGAGAATATGGTCTTTCCATACAGTTGCATGGCTGACACTCCATAGTAGCAAAAGCTGTCCTTTGTCATAAACATAGGCTAGAACCTTTTTGTTCAAGGCATTTAAATAAGACACATTACTAACTATATTGTTTATAATAATTTATAAGAGCTTTTCATTAGGTAAATCAATCATAACTATGAAATTAAGTTCTGTTAAAAACTTGAATTTTCCCATGTGCCTTTTTTCTTTACTCTATCTATATTGATGTATCGGCGGTGCTCTGTTAGCTGCAGGAGGACCATGCCAGGTTAGGAAATATTTTTAGTGGTAAGGTTGGCTGAAGATATTCAATATTTTATTTGGTCTACATCTAGTGAAGAATTTTATATTTATTTTAGAACCATCTTCTCTAGTGATAGAAGTAAAAGCAGTGCTAAAAACTAACATGATTTAAAGAGCTTCCCCTTTTTTTGTGGTACTGGGGATTGAACCCAGGGGCATTCTACCTCCCGAGCTGTACCCTCAGCCCTATTTTTTTATTCTTTAATTTGAAAAACAGGGTCTCACTAAGTTGCAGAGGGCCTCACTAAGTAACTGAGGGTAGCTCAAACCCCGATCCTCCGGTCTCAACCCACAAGTACTGGGATTACAAGCCTGCGCCACCACAAGCCTGCGCCACCACTCACAGCTCAAGAGCTTCCTTTTTGTAATCATTTTAATTCTGAATACTATGAAACTTCTTGTTGGTGCTACTTAACATTTAGGACTAAGTTCTCAATTCCCCCACCCATTCACAATTTTCTTAATCAATGACACCATTACTAACCTAGTTCCTTGAGCCAAAAATCTAGAGAACATCTTTAACTTCTTCCCCATTATTGTTTCCCATATCTAGTCCCTCAGCCTAGTTCTCTTTTTTTTCCAAAAATGCTGGGCCAGTTCTCATCTAACCTAGTCTTGAGCAGTACACTCTAACTCCTGCTTCTGCTCTTAGTGATCCATTCTCCATGCATCATGAAGTTCATCCTTTTAAAATGTGAATGAGAGCTGGGATGTAGCTCAGTGTTAGAGCATGTATTTAACATGGGCAAGGCCAAGCTGGGTGTGGTGGCGCACGCTTGTAATCCCAGTACTTGTATATCAAGTAGCCTTGGGAGGCTGAGACTGGAGGATCCCGGTTTGCGGCCAGCCTCAGCTACCTAGTGAGGCCCTCCACAACTTAGTGAGACCCAGTTTCAAAATAAAGTATAAAAAATAAGGCTGGGATATAGCTCAGAGGTAGAATGCCCCTGAGTTCAATCCCCAGTACCGCAAAAAAAAAAACAAACAAACATGGGCAAGGCCCTTTGTTCAACCCTCAGCATCAGTCAGTCAATAAATAAATAGTGAATGGATCATATTTGCCCCAGCTTAAAGCATAATGGCTTCTTATTATTGCACTTGATAAAAAAGTTAAAGCTCCTTTAGGTAGCCTGTTTAGCCTATCCCTGCCTACCTCTGAGGTTGTCATACTCTAAACACCAACCACTTTGTCTTCCTTCTGTTCTGCCTCTTATGCCAAAACATTTCCTATCTTGTCACTTGGCTCTTGCTCACATGTCAACTTCTCAGAGAAATCATCCCAAGGCTCATCATTGTTTTTCACATTTTGTTTCCATCTTCATCAGAAATTATTCTTTTGTGTATTAATTTTTCTTTCTCCCATTATTTTTCTTTCTCCCATTAAGCCCTCATTAGTCCTCTGAGAACTCTGTTCTACTTATCTGTCCTTAGCATCTGAAACATAGTAATGACTGATACACAATAGGTACAAGGTATGTATATATTTGTGAATGAATGAACTATAAGACAAATTTATTGATTTGACATGTCATATCTCATTTTTCTGTGAAGGTTCAAAGTGGCCAGTTTAGCAAGAAATAAAATGAAGAGAATAGTAAACTAACAGAACTAGGGTGGTTATCTATTGACTATACTCATATGTTGACTGTATTCTTAGAACATGTACTAAAAAACTCTGCTTATATTTTTTTTCTCCTTAAAACAGTGTGTATATATCCATATAAATAGATCTAAACATGCTCTGTATTCTTTTATAAACTTATTGGGTATTGGTAGTTAATAGTAAATTATGTTTCACAGTTAATTTA
Source organism: Graphiurus murinus (assembly GCA_004027655.1). Taxonomy (NCBI): domain Eukaryota; kingdom Metazoa; phylum Chordata; class Mammalia; order Rodentia; family Gliridae; genus Graphiurus; species Graphiurus murinus. Next base: position 58,810 of record PVLC010005006.1, on the reverse strand, counting down.
CCTGTGAATTTGCCTAGACAATTTGAGTTCTTTTCTAAAACAGTTCTCTTAATTTCTCTAAGAAGATTTTAGAACATACTTTATTTCTAATTAAGCAGTCTGGACACTAATTTTGTATTTTAAATGACAATTTGTTTTCAAAGGAAAAATTCTGAATACTTAAGGAGAGTATTCTAAAGTGCTATAAAAATAGCCTACATAAGGATTTAAAAATATAGACATGTAATTATTGTCTAGAACAGGAACTGTGTTTGTATGATGGAAAAATTTAGTATACTTTTAGACCCTAATGGAGTTACATAGTTTAGAGACATTTCCATTCAGCTTTAGATTGCTTCATTTTCTCAGAAGACAAAAATACCTAATTTGACTTAATGCTTTTAAATCTGATATAAGATGCACTGTTCAGTATCTGAGTTGTACAGAGTGTCACATTACTGAGAAACACAACTATGGTTCTGAGTTTTATAATCTTGCACTATGCTATCCAAACCTTTCTTTCAAATTTTACTCTGTCATGGTTAACTTTTCTTCTGCCTCACTACTCAGTCCCACTGAAGGAGTTATTTATTAGATTCTAAACTAGACATTTTCATCTTACATATACCTTAGATATGATTTTAAATTGAGGTTGTCTTCAAATCAGTTTTTTAAGTAGTTGAAGTAAGATCATTACTGTAAACATTTATCCTATTTTTCCATTTTGATAAATTGACTTATAGATGTAATTGCTGTGGGTTCTCTGTTGCTATCTGTTAGTTACTTCTTAAATCTTTTTTTTTCTTTTTGCGGTACTGGGGATTGAACCCAGGGGCATTCTACCTCCGAGCCATACCCCCAGCCCTATTTTTTATTCTTTATTTTGAAACTGAGTCTCACTAAGTTGCAGAGTGCCTCACTAGGTAGCTTAGGCTGGCCGCAAACCCGGATCCTCCAGTCTCAGCCTCCCAAATGCTGGGATTACAAGCGTGCACCACCACGCCCGGCTTCTTAAATCTTCTTAAATGTAGAATGATACCAGTCCCTGGGTTCTAATCTTAAAAAGCCTTAACATAGCCGGATGTGGTAGCAAACACTTGTACTTAGGAGGCTGAGACAAGAGGATCTCCGGTTGGCCACTAGCCTTAGCTACTTGGTGAGGTCCTCCGCAACTTAGTGAGACCCTGTTTCAAAATAAAGAATAAAAAACAGGGCTGCTACCACTATAGCTCGTGGTAGAATACCCCTGGGTTCAACCCCCAGAACTGCAAAAAAAAGGCTCCAACATATATGTTTAGGGTTTGCTGAGTTTGCTGAGACTTATATATACCTTATAGAATTCCGTTGTATCTAAGCAAAAGAAAGGACTCCAAGTCTCCTTCAGGATCTACGCACTCAGATCACATATTATTATTAAAGATTTGCCCCTAAGATTGCCTGTATGCAGCAGAAGAGAAGCTGCAAGTATGCTTCATTAGAAAGGGGATAAAGGATAGTCATTCAAATGTATCAAGTGGACATAATATTCTTATGCTAACCTATAAAGATTCTTTAGGATAGAGCCAAGTTTTATGGAGATTGAGGTTGTGCAGACAAAGAAAACTTTGGCTTTCCTAAACTTGAAACCAGAGCTAAACGGGAAAAATGTTTTATGTTGGCAGGATTAACCTTTGAAACTTGGTTTTCAAAGATTTATTCCACCTTTGCAGGGCTTGGTAGCACACACCTATAATCTCAGTACTTGGGAGGCAGAAACCGGAGGATCACTGGTTTGAGACCAGCCTCAGCAACTTAGTGAGACTCTGTTTCAAAATAAAAAAGCACTAGGGGTGTGGCTTGAAAATAGAATGTCCCTGGGTTTAATTCCCAGTACCAAAAAAATAAAGTAAAAAAGGTTTATTTCATAATTGCTATGGTTTATCCTATATCTTAGACTTTAAGGCTTTACTATTACTATTCTTTCAACTGGCAAATATAAATTATTCCTCTTCATATTTTTTAAACTCAAAGATTTGATGTTACCTTGTATAGGAACTTGTTTTCCAATTAGGTAATTTAAGAAAAAGAAATATTATAGAACAGGATTTTATTTTTCATTCATTATTTTTGTTGCTGCTGTTGCTTTCATCCAGGTTTTCTTGTGGGGATTGGGGGGGTGCACTGGAATTGAACTCAGGGGCATTCTACCTCTGAACTACACCCCATACCTATTTTATTTTTTGTTTTGAAACAGCATCTTATTGTGGAGGCTGAACAAGAACCTGCAATCCTCCTGTCTCAGCCTTCTCAGTACTGAAATTACAGGAGTGTACTACCATGCCAACTTCATCCAGATTTTCATAGAGTCACTGAAAGTTAAAAGGGATCATCCTCAGTACCTCATTTTATATAAATGAAGAAGTGGTCATGAGAATTCATTAACTATTACCAAACATACCACATTCAGAGATTAATACTACAAATTGAGCATTTCTAATCTGAAAATCCAAAATACTCCAAAATCCAAAACTTTTTTTAGTGTAGATTGATATCACAAGGGGAAGAATCTAAAACTGATGTTATATGATAGGTCAAAGTGAAAATATAGGTGCTCTAAAAACACTGTATAAAATTACCTTCAGATTGTATGTATAATGTGTATATGAAACACAAATGAATTTTGTGTTTAGAATTGGATCCTATCCCCAAAATATCTCATAAGTATATATAAATATTTTTAAATACTAAATCTGAAATACCTCTGGTCCTAAGAATTTCTGATAAGATACAAATACATAACATGTCCAAATCTACTTTCAGTTGCTTCTTTTGTTTTAAGTGCCCTCAGGGTAGTTGTTTCTGTCTTCTGGGTATGAATCAGGTACAGTGCTTCTGAGTTCACTTCCCAGTACTACACCCAAATATTGTCTTTCTGATTCTGAAATTTCAGGCTTTTTAAATAATTTATATTCTACTCTTTTGATGTTTTCTAACGAAATCATTTTTCTTTATATAGGTTACTCACTATAAACAATATCCACCCAACACAAGCAAAGTTTATTCCTACTTTGAATGTCGTGAAAAGAAGACAGAAAACTCCAAAGTAAGGAAGGTGAAATACGAGGAAACAGTATTTTATGGGTTGCAGTACATTCTTAATAAGTACTTAAAAGGTATTACTCTTCCTAGTACATTTAAAACACTGCTTTTATGTAACTTCATAATTTTTTGTATTATTTTAATTATTTTATTTTACTTTTGTTTGTGGTATTAGGGATTGAACCCAGGACTTTCCACATGCTAGGCAAGCACCCTGCCACTGAGCTGCATCTTTTAATCTGTTAATTTGAATGCATATCTTAGAATTTGGTGTCTATCCTTGGTGTTCTAAATATGAAAAAGGCTTTCTAAAATTGGTATATTTTGGAATGCTTAGAAAAGTTGGTAACATTTAAAAGATAATCTGGTTTGCTAACTGACTTTAGTCATTAATTCAAAATAAAGGATTTGTTATTGTCCTGGAAACTCATTTTGAATTACAGTAGCAATTATACTAGAATATTTTTATACTGGTCAGTTTTGCCTTAAAGACTCATTTTTTCAAGACTTCTTATAATTGTAGACTTAGTTCCAAATGCATTTTAAAACAGGAAAATTCTCCCAATAATTTCTGTGCTTTGTTTTTTGATAGGCTATTTCTAATCTATTTTGTAATAGTATGGTTCAAAGAGAAAAACAGTTCCCAAAGATCTTATCCATTTAAGATTGAAATAAAAATAATTTCAGAATTGATTACAGATTCATTTTAATCTTACAAATGATAACTATCTTTTCCATGATCATGGCTGTTTTAATATCAGTTCAGATATGTTATACTATTAAAAATATAGCTAGATAACAAAAGTACTTCTTTGTAGCAAGACCAAGATATATTAAATGAATTTACTTGTTACCTTGTATAGTTTCCAAAGACCAATGGTACACATTAACTCAATCCTTAACTTAAAACTTTGCAGTATATATGATTTAACTATAAATATAATATATATGTATATATTTATAATGCATTGATTATAATCATTGGGCCAGCAATTTTTGTAAATGATTTTATGTCTTAACTCATTTATTCCTCACAACCATACTGTTAGTAGATACTCTGCTCTTATACTCATTTTTACAGACAGAAAAGGTTAACTAATGTGTACTTGGCGGGGGGTAAAATTTTACTAATTATGAAAATTACCAGCTTACTAGTCCTAAAGACATCATTTTTTTATCCTTTATGGATAAAGTGAAAAGTTTCACTTGGAAAATATGAGAAACTCATGAATCATATCAAAACTTTAAAGAATATCTAAAACAATGAAGTTAATTTATTGTAATATTTAAAAATACTATCCAAGTAATAAGTTTTTTTCTACTGCCCATCTAATTTTAAAGTAAATTAACATTTATGCTTAGTGTGAGTAATTGGAAATAGAAATTTCTTTTCTGACTCTACTGGTGACTTCAGGAGTCACTTAACCTATTATTCTTTAATCCATAGAATGGATTAAATTGCTAAAGAAATTAATTTGTGACAGTTCAACAGTTTGCAGAATGCCTTTAGAAATGTAAATAGGACATATGTATGCTTTTTAGGTAAAGTAGTGACCAAAGAGAAAATCCAGGAAGCCAAAGAGGTTTACAAAGAACATTTCCAGGATGATGTCTTTAATGAAAAGGGATGGAACTACATTCTTGAGGTAAAAAGTAGTTTTGTGTTTTGATCTGTTTTGGTTTTGTGTTTATTCAAAATTTCCTGCAGTTTGAATAGAAGATTACACTAATTACAGCTCTTTTCTGCCTTTCCTCTGAATATAATGGCTGTATTAGACATTTTTGTGATAAGTTATAGGTAGCATTTGACTTTTTCCTTCCACTGTAAGTCACTAGCATATAGTCTACAGCAAGTCTAAGCACTTTGTTTTATAAATGAATTATAACTTAAATAACATTTTTGAGAAAGGTAATTTAAACTCTTGAAAATATACCTAAGAATTTCCATGACTGAAAATAGATGCTGAGAGTCTATCCCTACACAATAATTGTGGGAATTGCTTTCGCTGAATAGTTAAAAATGGATTGGTATAGATCCATGAAGTTGACTTTTATTCTTTATTGAATTATAGTATTTATATCTAGTATGTCTGAATCTGTTGTTTAGACTTCTGAGCATTCATAGACATGAGAATTAAATTTTAAGAGCTAAATATCCTCTGATGGTTTCTGTGTTACACAGACATAATAGAATCCTGGCATCTCATAATATTAATTTATGTCTTGAAAATGAAAGTTTTTTACATTGTGCAAACTGTTAGACACAATAATTAGAAATACTGCAACTTTCACACCTATTTTAAAATACTGAGTTTTACTTTTTGGTAGTTGTGGGTGTTTGAGAAAGTTAGATAAACACACTGTGCTGCATATCTTAAATAAGCTCAGTAAAGCCTGTGGGCTCATTCCTGTACTTGCCCCATTTCTCTTTGTGAGGATAAAATACAACAATGAGTTAGGTGCTATACTTATTAAAATAATTTCCAGAGTCCAAGGTGATACATCTTTTGATGGTGTGTTCAAGAAATCATAGGTTCTCTAGAAATAATCTTATTTAGCCCCTTCTTAGAGTCTGAGACAGACTTGCCCAAAGTCTCCCAGTTGCTTTTGAGTCCAAGCCAGGACTTGTAAGGCATTGTTCTTTCTGCCATATCATAATGCCTCCAGTGCTTCTGAGTTATACATATTTTCTCTTTCATTTAATTACCTTGTCCCAAGTCACATAAATTATTAAGATTTTGAAATAACTTGCCTTCCTAGCCAAAAGTTAGCCACAGCTTTTAGCTTTAAAGCTGGAGAAGTGTGCAGTTAAATATATAATAACATACCATGTAGCCAAATAACCCTTAGCCTAATTTTGAAGTGAATCGTTGCATTAATAAGTCACTTACATCAGACTTGGGTGTTGATTGCCAGGATTCTGTGATTGACCTGTTTTGTGATTTCAGATCAACTACCAGAATAAAGACAACTTTAAGTTCTTCTGCAGGAAATTTTCCCTATCATTCTTAAATAGCAGTCTCTTATTTTTTCTTTGTTGTTAGCCTTTCTTTTTCTATTTTAAAAATATATTGGAATAAACTCCTTTTCTTTTGAAATAGCAGGGGCAAAAAAACTTTTGGATCAGTTTGAATTTACTACCTCTTCTCATGATAGGTATTCTTAACAAAAACACTTGAAGCATTAAATTTAAAAAGTAGTATCAGTTCCTAAGTTGTTAATAATTTTAACTAGCTTTATATTAGGAGGAGGCTAGAAATATTCTCATTAGATTATGGCTAGCAATATCATATAAGAGCATCTAGATTTACCTGCTATAAAATGTAAAGAACCTTAATAAAACTCAGTTGAGTGTTGTCTGTTGAGTGAATGAATTCATTGTTGTCTCCTACCAGAAATACGAAGGACATCTTCCAATAGAAGTAAAGGCTGTTCCTGAGGGATCTGTCATTCCCAGAGGAAACGTTCTCTTCACAGTGGAAAACACAGATCCAGAATGCTACTGGCTTACAAATTGGATTGAGGTGAATTGTTTTGTTTTGTTTTGTTAATTCTTATTTAATAGTGACTGAAGATAAAGACCATTCAAATGGGATCCTAGTTGAGTATTTGCTACTAATAAAGCTATATATGCTCCTACAGTTTAGTTAACTTTTCCAGACCTCAGTTTCCCTATCTATAAAATGATAATTATACTAAATAATCCTTAAGGTTTCTTCCAGTGAAATCTAATGTTCTGAGATTTTATATAAGTCAAATTATTGAAAATTACTTTTAAAGCTCACTTGGCTTCCATCTTATTTGTTGTAATGCTAAATATGTATTGATTTTAGAGCAAAATTAGAAAAATACACAAGTACATTTTTAGAAATTTAAGGCATTTTATGGATATTTTGTTCCAGTTAGACTACAGGATCTTTGCTCCAATTTTTTAACTATTTTCTTTACTTTTCTCTAATCAGTTTAGGTTCTAGGCTCTACTATCTGATATTTTTCAGCTTCTTATCTAAATATAAACAAGATTCACGGTTCACATTGTTTAATTTCTAAAACTAAGAGGCCTCATTTTGGACCGCTGAGTTACATTGCAAGGCTTTTTGGTCTTCCTTGCATGTATACCTAAGTAGTTGTGCTTTCACATGAGTGCAGTTTTGATGATGGTAATCTACTTAGCTTCTCAGTAGTTTAATATCAGGTTTTTTCTATAAGAGGAAATACTGTAGCAAGTAACTACAGAAATACCACCTTACCATCTGAGAGGTGCTTACTTCATTGTTAAAATAGACTCATTTATTGATTAAAATAATTTGTCATGTTATAAAATAATACATTTAATGTTCACATATAAAGATTAAGGTAAGCAGTCCAAGAATATGTTTGAAATATTGTTAAACTAATAGGAAATTTTAAATATTATTAAACTTTTGATGGACCATCAACTAATGATAGGCTAATAAAAGTCTCATTAAAAATGTACAGTTAACTAAAATGTTTTAAATAGTCTGTGCTATACATTAAAACTTTAACTCAGAGTAAAAGGGAACTTCTTATTCATTTTATATTTGCAAATATTTTATTTAGAAGGAATCTACTATAAAAACAAGAGCAGTATTATTATTTTTCTTAGCTTTTCTTACTAAGAATTTCATCAATTAAGTACTACCCTTTATGTTTAATTGAACTTCCCTAGAGCAAATATTTATAGAAGTAGTAAACTAGTTACCATTCTACTTGCTTCATGTACAGTTTCCTTTATCCTTTTCTGAAAGTTAAAAAACACTTGCCTTAAAAAGAAATTTTTAGCTGGGTACAGTAGTGCACACCTGTAGTCCCAGTACTTGAGAAGAATCACAGGTTGGAGGCCTTCCTCAGCCACTTAGCAAAACCTTGTTTCAAAACAAAAATAAAATAGGGCTGGGGATGTAGCTCAGAGGTAGAATACCCCTGGGTTCAATTCCCATTGCCAGAAAAAGGAAAGAATTTTAAATTTTTAATTACTAGTTTTGGTATATTTTACTAAGCATAAAGTAAAAAAAAAAATGTATCAGACATCTTAGAGTAGTAGTTTTTAGCAAATACCCAAATATAATTTTTATCATTTTTAATAAAATAAATTATTAAACACAAATTTAATATGCAACTGTTACTTTGTCTTTAAAAATGTACATATACCCTTGCTTTTAGTTGCTTATAACCTGAAACAATTTTTATTGAGTTTACCTTATTTCTAATATATATTATTTTAAATCATTTCAGTCCTAGGTAGATATTTTTATGTAAAACATAAGAATTTTGGTCTAATACTATTCATTCTTACAGTTTCTTGATAGGTCCAATGCCTTTGTTTGTGTTTACTCTGAATGCCACATCTCCAGAATAGAATTCTTTATAGTCACTTTAATATCCTTTGTAAGGGTTTTTTTTGTGTGTGGATAGGAAATTCATACTACTATTATTAGTCACCAACCCTCACTTTGCCACCTGGTATTTGAAATCTGTTACCAGGTCCAACAAAGTTGTTTACAAACTTCAAGATGTCTTTCATTTAAAGCATTTTGAAGAATAGCACCAAAGAATATTTCTTTCAATTCCCTTTCCCATTGTACTTTGCAAGTTACTGGTAACTATTTATTGATTTTTATTCACCTGATAGTAGTAAGTTGAAATTTGAAATTTAAGATTACTGAATTACTTAATTAATTTTAGTATTGGTGCTAAAAGAATCTGTAGTCTTCTCATTTCAAAATAAATTTAAGAGAGCCTAGGATTTCTGCATAATGTCTCAGGCATATGAGGTGATCGGTGAGCGAGCAAGCACATTGGACTAATTTTTACTCCTCTCTTAGACCAAAACCCAAACCAAGCTTTTTGGATATTAAAAGACAGGATGACTTAAAAACAATTACATAGATAAAATGTCATCTTTTCACAGATGGGGAAACTGAGAGGTAAGCACAAAGACCATAAGTCTTTCTTCTGTACCACACCATTTCTCATTCTGTGAAGTCCTTTATCCTGTAGTGACATTACAGTGAACACTTTGGAAAGAAAGTTCATAGGTTTATTTACCTTAGTCTTAGTTTTCAGCTAAAAATTTTATCTTGATTTGTGTGGGCAAATTGCTGTTTTGGAAATTTCCAACAAGGCCTACTTCATTAGACCTTGGATTTACCCAAACTAACTTGCCTTTTTTTCCCTTGCTTACACCTACAGTGATCTTTTTAAAGGGGGAGTGATTTTATTAAGAGTATAATTTAAGCTGATTTTGTTGGACTATGGAAAGGAAATGGTGATGTGAAGGATCACTGTGTCTGATAGTTATTTCTCTCCTTCCCTGGCATTTTTCGAGGGGTAAGGTCAATCTTCTACCTTTATAACTCAACTAGAGTTTTTTTTCACGTTATGTTTTATATTTTTCTCATACTTCTAGATAGTATTGATACCTGAGTTGAATTAAAATGTGAGTTGATTGAATTATATCTAAAAATAAGGATCAATAAAGTACCAGCTATGTGCAAAAAGAAATGCACATAAATTAGAGTATCTTATTAAGGGCATTCAAAGGAGAGATGGTCATTAACTAACCACTCATATTATGAAGAATTAATGCTGAATTGGTACCAGAGGGGGAAAAAAACAGGTAATTCTGCTTAAGGAATCATGAAATAGAAAAAAATTAGTTTTTACTAAGGGGGAGGCAGAGCTGAGGAAATGGCACAGTGTTTTTAGAATGGTATATAATCAAATAGGGCTACAGTGGAAAAATGGAAAGTTTTAGAGTTTATCTAAAAGTAAACAAGATTATGGAAGACCTCACCTTTATCTGAATTGGCTTTTTTCCCCTATAGACAGTAGATGGCCATTCAAGTAAGGAGTGATACAACCTGAAAAGAAGTTGCTTTAGAATGAAAACCAGTGGCAATAAAGAATAATGTACAAAGGCCAAAGATTAGAGGCAGGAGAATCATGGGCACTTGGTTGTGGGATCAGAAGAAAAATTTTAGTAACAGAATGGTCGGATTAGAGGTGATTGTTTATAGAATATAATCTAAGAGTTGTATCAGCTTTTTGTTGAATAGCAACAATAGTTGTGGCTTACCACAACTATTGTTTCCCATGATTCTGTGGTTCACTGGATAGTCCTATGCTGGATGTGCTTGGAATTATGCACTTGCATTTAGTTGAGGATTTAGCTAAGGCTGGGCAGTCTAAAATTGCTTCACTCCCAGGCCTCACTCCATAACTGAGACTTCTTCACAACATAGTAGTTCTAAGAGAAAAGAAACTTCCAAACCTTTGGAACCAGAGCTTGTAAGTCATACAACATTACTCCTGCCACATTCTTTTGCTCAAAGCAAATCATAAGGATAACCCAGAATCTAGGAATGAGGAAACAGACTCCATTTCTTGATGAGAGGAGCTGCAGAAGCCATATTTAATCAAGTCTAATGCTATGGTATTTTTTTAATGATAAAATTGCCAAGTCTAAGGTTAAATAATCTTGTCATGTTTACTTGTTTTATTTACTGGTCACTTAGCTGGTATTTAGTAAAGGCTTGTTTTGTGAAAATTAAGTATGTTTTTGACTCAGCTCAGGTGGTGTCATTTTATCAGTTCTTTCTAAAGTAGATTTGAAGCTGCTTCAAACTTTACATACTATTAGGGTTATAAGATTAAAAATAGAAAATTATTGTCCTAGAATGGAAAAGTAGTGAATTCCCAAGCCAGAGTAATTAATGTGATTTCTGTGATTAAGTATCAGACTTTCTTCGGCATTTCCTGACAGCCAGGAAATAAATGGAAACCAAGGAAGAGTTCTTATCAAGACAAAGGAACCTAGCAATTCTTCTACTTCATAATTTTGAGAATGTATTACAAAATAAGACAGTGACCTTGCAGTTATACAGCATATACAAAAATATTTCTTATAGTAAACTAAGGATATAAAGCATAACTTAGTAGTGGTGAGCTACAGTGTTCCAAGTACAGGAACTACTAGTAGTCATATTAGGTCCAAGGAAAACTTAGATCTGAGATGACCTGGAGGGTAAATGAGTAATTTCTTAAAACCGATACTCTTTAGTCTGTAGTCCATAAAGCCATGCTGGTTCATGAACTGTTTGATGCAGGGCCACCAGGTTAAGTGCAAAAATCAAGAATAAACATTTAGAAACTGATGGCATTTTGACATTTCCTCAACATCCAGATGTAAGTGTATTTTATAAAACTATCAGCACATGACAGGTTGAATATAAAAAAAAAAAAAAAAATTGTTCCTTCACCACAGTCTTTCAAAACATAATTTTCCTCTTTGAAGCTTTGGATAGAAGCTTGTAACTTGAAGTTCTCTGCTGTTAAGGGCTTGGTGTGCTTATTTTTGCTGGTGATTTGAGAGCTGAGCTACGTACTATATCTGAAATACAAATGGTAGGCATCCTGCTGTTCAGTTGAAATGTCTAATTGATATTTCTTATAATATGGAAATCCAGATCACTCTCCAAAGAAAGCTAGGATTTTCCTCAGAAAGAACCCAGTGCTTTATGTGTTAATATTTGTGATTCATTTTGTTACTACAGACTATTCTTGTTCAGTCATGGTATCCAATCACAGTGGCCACAAATTCTAGAGAACAGAAGAAAATACTGGCCAAGTATTTATTAGAAACATCTGGTAACTTAGATGGTCTGGAATATAAGTTACATGATTTTGGCTACAGAGGAGTCTCTTCCCAAGAGGTAAGAAAGAAACTCAAACCTCATTTAATAAAATGTAGATTGCCCCATTAGAGTACCACTGTAAACTTTGTAGAATGTTCTTGGGGTTGATGTAGGCCACCTTTTGAAATTCCAGAGATTGAGTTAACGTAAGTATCCACTTTGTATCTGCCTCTATTCAAGGTACTAGGATATCACCTTCAGCCAATGTCTTCCCACCCTTTATGTATTAGATGGATGGACAGATAAAATAAATATATCAGGTGTTAAATAATGCTACAGAAGCCGGGCGCGGTGGCATGCGCTTGTAATCCCAGCATTCGGGAGGCTGAGACCGGAGGATCCGGGTTCGCGGCCAGCCTCAGCTATCTAGTGAGGCACTCCGCAACTTAGTGAGACTCGGTTTCAAAATAAAGAATAAAAAATAGGGCTGGGGGTGTAGCTCGGAGGTAGAACGCCCCTGAGTTCAATCCCTAGTACTGCAAAAATAATAAAAATAATGCTACAGAGAGGCACAAGGCAGGATAAAGAGAATGATAGGAAGTGGGGACAGATAAACCCATTAAGTAGATCTCGCTCGAGAGGTAATAGTTAAATCCTTAATTGTTTAGGAAAAACATAATCTTTGTTATAAGGAACTGTCCTCTCTCTCTCTAAAGAATAGCTAAAAACAACTTCCTTAGGAATTATGCTAAATATCAATTCACAGTAGCCAAATTATGGAACCAACCTAGATGTGCTGTGCATCAACAGATGAATGGATTACAAAATTGTGGGATATCCACATAGTGGACTTCTACTCAGCAATAAAGAAGAACAAAATTATATCATCTTCAGGAAAATGGATAGACCTGAAGAACATTATGTTAAGTGATATCACACAAAGTGAAGGGTCACATGTTTTTTTCTCTGATTTGCAGAGCTGGGGAGTAATCAGGATACCAAAGGGGCGTTACATAATGGAGAAGAAACTGCAGTGGAGCCAGGGAGGTGGTCCAGGGGAAGGAGAGAGGGGATAAAGAGGATCAATGAAGGAATTACTTCCATCGACATTTAATGTCCAATCGACATTAAATGAGAATACCAGTGTCAGTCTCAATACCCTGTATGGGGAGTGTGTAAGGAGGAATGTGCAAAATATGTTAAGTACTGGCTTTTCATTTCTTTTCTAAATTATGGTTTATGGTTGATTTTTCTAGACTGCGGGCATAGGAGCGTCTGCTCATTTGGTTAACTTCAAAGGAACAGATACAGTAGCAGGAATTGCTCTAATTAAAAAATATTATGGAACGAAAGATCCTGTTCCAGGCTATTCTGTTCCAGCAGCAGAACACAGGTAAAATTCTGTTTTGTTTTGTTATTGTTGGGTTTTTGTTGTTGTTGTTGTTTTTGTTTTCTTTCTCCTATTGAAACATTTGTTTTCTAAAACTAATTTTTTTCAGTTTGGTATTTGTAACTCAGTGATGTTTTGCTTAATTACAGAGCCAGGTACTATAAGCCTTCATTAAGCATACAAATTCAATATTTACACTCTGAATAAAGATTAGTACCGGGGGGGATCCAGAAATTTTAATCACCCTAGTAAAGCTACATAAGATCTTTTCTCCAACACTTTACATTGCCATAAAGATTTTATTTTAAGGGGTGTGTTTCATTTGCTATATTCGCAGATACAGGTAGATTTTTCTTTTAATTTAATCAGGTCTAGAAGAACTCTTAATAAGAGTTGGTCACTTTTTTCCCCTTTCCCTGATTTTCTACTTGACCTCACCCATCTTTTTTGTTTTGTTTTTGTTTTTGTGGTGCTAGGAGATTGAACCCAGGGGCTTTCTACCTCAGAGCTAAACCCCTAGCCCTGTTTTGTTTTTTATTTTGGAACAGGGTCTCACTAGGTTGATGAGTCTCCCTATTTCTTTTTTTTTTTTTTTTTTTTTTTTTTTTTTTTTTTTTTTTTTTTTTTGCGGTACTGGGGATTGAACTCAGGGGCATTCTACCTCCGAGCTACACCCCTAGCCCTATTTTTTTATTCTTTATTTTGAAACCGAGTCTCACTAAGTTGCGGAGGGCCTCACTAGGTAGCTGAGGCTGGCCTTGAACCCGGATCCTCCGGTCTCAGCCTCCCGAATGCTGGGGAGTCTCCCTATTTCTTGAGGCTGTCCTTAAATCTGTGATCCTCCTGTTTCAGCCTCCTGAGAACTGGGATAACAGGCATGGGCCACCATGCCTGGCAACCTCATCTATCTTTACTTGGAAATTGCCATCTCTCCTGTGTGTGTGTGTGTGTGTGTGTGTGTGTGTGTGTGTGTGTGTGTGTGTGTGTGTATGTGTATGTGTGTGTGTTAGTTACTGGGGATTGAATCCAGGGACATTCTACCTGGGACCTACACCCCCACCCTGTTTTATTTTTTATTGAAACCGAGTCTCACTAAGTTGCTGAAGCTGTCCTCAAACAGGCAATCCTCCTGTCTTAGCCTCCCAAGTACTGAGATTACAGGAATGTGTCACCATGCCTCACTTCTTATTTGCTCTTAATAAACTATCTCAAGTTAAACTAGAAAGAAATTATAATCTAGGCTGCAACTACTCTAATTCTAGAGTTAACCTTATTCAAAGTAAGTATAGTTTTTAAATTATATGTCAAATTTTATTTCTATTTCATAGAATTATTTAATTGTTTGAGAATGTTTAAGTTCACCTTATACTTGAATTGTAGGGTACCAAAACTAGCAGTGAGTTTAAAATAAAGTTGACCTTTATCATCATCATTACTACTAGATGCATATTAACACACCAGTTTTCATGTGCAAGACTATCTGCTAGGTGCCTCAAGGGAATAGGAAGATTAAAAAATAAATAAATAAAAACTGTATTCTCAAGATAAAGATAGTACCCTAGTAACAGTCTGCTCTCTTGGCTAAGTGGTTTTTTCAGGTTTTTTTGTTTGTTTGTTTTGTGATACTGGAGATTGAACTCCGAGGCATTCTACCTCCGAGCTACACCCCCAGTTCTATTTTTTATTCTTTATTTTGAAACAAGGTCTCACTAAGTTGCGCAGTGCCTCACTAGGGAGCTGAGGCTGGCCGCGAACCCGGATCCTACGGTCTCAGCCTCCCAAGTACTGGGATTAAAAGTGTGGGCCACCACGCCCAGCAGTTAAGTGTTTTTAAAGAGGTACAGTAAAGGTGCTGTAGTGGTGCAAGACCAGGAGAGGAAGAATCATGCCTGGATCAGAAAGCTTTTATAGACCCGGGCATGGTGAAACATACTTGTAGTCTTAGTCTTTAGGAGGCTAAGATAGGAGGATTGCAGGTTCAAGGCCAACTTCAGCTGCTTAGTTGAAATAGTTTCAAAATAAATTAAAAAAAAATTAAAAAGAAAAGGAGGTAAAGCTCAGAAGTACAATACCCCTAGTTCAAACCCCAGTACCAGGTAGGGGGTGGGGGAGAGGAAAACTTAGATAGAAATAATATGTAAAATCTTGACTTTTTATTTTTTGTGCATGTAATACTGAAGATTGAACCCAGAAATATTCTCTGAGCTACATTCCCAGCCCTGTTTTATTTTGAAACACAGTCTTGTAAAGTAGCTATAAGAGTCTCACTAAATTTGTAAAGACTAGCCTTGAACCTGCAATCCTCCTGTCTCAGCCTCCCACATAGTGCAATTTCAGGCAGCCATTGGGTGATCATTTTTTGCATGTTTACTATGTCAAGCAGAGTGTGAATGTGTTCAGGAAAATGGGCTAAAAACAGATTTTATAGAGAATGTAGAATAGGTTGAGAAGATAGGTAAAAGTGAATAAGCGCATATCATGCTAGTTTATTCTTGTAGTAGGCCATGAAGTTTTTGAGCAAAGAAACATATTACCAGATACATATTTTAGGAGGTTATTTTGGTAACAGCATATCCTTTGGGCTAAAAGGAAAAACCAGAAGCTAGGCTTTATAGGAAACTTAAACCAGTCTTCAGTTTATAAGGTCCAGAACCAAGTAAGTATAAACAAATGGAAAGAAGTAAATAAACATGAGCACTGGCTTAGGAGACAATGGCTGAAACTTAGTGACTTGAGTCAGGGCTCAATAATTTTGGATTTATATGTATAGACATCTTTTAAAAATTAATGTAATCACATATTAGACTTTTCAGTGATGATTTTGTCTCACAGTAGTAGCATCATGAGCATGTCATAAATCTGAGAATAAAGATAATATCAGGGCTTTCGTATTAAAATGAAAAGGATACTATATGTAGGCACAGTTTTATTTTTATGGTCTTAAAATGTTTATTATATTTGACTTCTTAATGTATAAGAATGCTTCAGGTATTCTTAAGTACAAACATGTTTTAAACAACAACATAGTATAGTGAAAAGAGCATTGGGCCAAAAGTTGAGAAACCTGAGTGACCTTCTAGCTGACATAAGAGGTGGCCTTGGGCAAGTCATTTATCTCTCTGTTCTTCAATTCCTCCATCCAACCAAACAAAAGGAAGAGCTGAAATTTTACATCAAAACTCATTGAGGATAAATGTTAACATCTAAATAACTTTTAAGAGGATGCAACAAATGTTGAGCATTGCCATTATTATATTTTCTTTGGGAATATGAAAGTCTGGACATAGAAATGATTCAGTTATATAACTTCTCCCCTCAAACTTCAGAAAGGTATCAGATTTAACTTGATGCTTGAAATTGGGATAATAGCAGGAGTAGAATTCCTTAAACAAACATACCAAATATTTGATCTACATGGAGAAAAACTATATTAGAATAGTGGATGTTATGGGATTGTGCAGAGGGAGCCATCAGATGTGTCTCTGGGAGAATGAGAGAGATACTGAACACAGACCAGAAACCCTCACCTCTGAGGTATTTTTGAACAGTGTTTCACACAGGGAGGTGCAGCAGAGAGACAAGCACTTAAATCAAAACCATAAGCAGTATTGACATTTCACAGGTCCCATGGAAGAAAGGGAGAGCCGCATCTGGAGGAGATTAACAAGGAGCCATAAAGATTGGGGGCATTGAAAAGTGGAGATGTCGTTGATGTCAAGGGAAAGGAAGCGTCAGAAAAGTTCACAAACAAGGAGAAAGCAAATAAGATGAAACTCAAACTTGACAATTACTTACCAGATATGATCATACAAGTAGCAGAGTTAGATGACTGTATTGATATAACTTTAGTAAATAAGCATTGCTTTATAACTGTACTTCATTTTTACATTTTACATAGTGTTAGTATTCATTGAGTTTAATTCTCCCTTGGTTTTTTTTTTAAAAAAGGACAGTAATGCTGGGCATTGTGATGCATACTTGTAATTCTACTACTAGAGAAGCTAAGACAGGAGGATCATAGTTCAAGGGTAGCCTCAGCAACTTAGCTAACCCCTATTTCAAAATAAGAAAAAGAGGGCTAAGGGTATATCTCAGAGGTAGACTGTCTCTGGGTTCAATCCCCAGTACCACAAAAACAAACAAAAAGGATAATAGCAATTCTGAATATGAAGAAGGGACTGTTTTCATCTGTATCTTTTTCCTTTAGCTTGTAGATATTGATATGAAGTAGAGAACTGGCATCGTAGCTGCTGGCAGCCTCTGGTTTCTAAGAAGAGTGCTCACCATGAAGTAGTTTTTATATAAATAGGCCCTTTCTCAGTTTCAGACAAGAGCAGTCTCTGGGTGGCTAAGTCTTTACAGTCCAGAAGTGTACTGCTTCCAGCATACCACTGACAGTCTGAGTAGAGTGTTTATTCAAGTCCCTGGGGAAAAAAAGAATTATATAAAATGACAGTTACAGACTTAAATTAGTATAGCTCTTTAAACACTTTTAAGGTAAACTTATATGGGCTTTATAATGAATGGGCTCTTTAAATTATTTAACTGAGGAGAACAGGATCTAGGCCAAGACTAGAAATTTAGGGAGAAAGAAAAAATTGATTAGTATAAGAAACTGGTAACAATTTTAATACTCATTATTAAATTCTATTTAAGAATTCTTAGAATTACACATTAGATATTAATCTATTCAGTAAATAAAACCATCACATTGAAGAAATCATGATAGTCATTCTTGCCTAATAGAAACTCTCATACTTTATTTCCATCTTAATTATGTTTTGCTCAAACATTAAAATACTTCATTCTAGCCAGGCATGATGGCAGATGTCTGTAATCCCAGTACTTGGGAGGCTGAGACAGGCAGATTGCAGGTTCAAGAACAGCCTTAGGAACTTGGCAAGACTTTCAGCAACCTAGTGAGACGCCGTTTCCAAATAAAAAGTAAAATAGGACTAGTGGTGTACCTCGGAGGTAGAATGCCTCTGGGTTCAATCCCTAGTGTCACCCCAAAACATCTTATTTTTTGGCATCTATTAATTAGTAGTAGATAATCTATAAGTGAAATAAGTGGCTTTCATTTACTGAATGATATAGTATAAATAATTGCCCAACTAATTACCTCCAATTATAAGATTTTGAGAAATTTAAAACAAGTATTATGCCCCTGCTATTGTTGGTATGTGGTTCCAAAAATTCACAGAATAGAGCCAAGTTCTTAACATTGCCTGGCAAAATAATTGGATACTAATTTTTTCTAACATCCTAGCATAAAATCTGGAAGGTTTAGCTCAAGGTTTTAAATTAGTAGATTCAGGAATACCAAATAAAAAATAGTTCATAATGGGTTGATGACTTAAGAACTAAGTAACTTAATAACTACTGAAGCAGAATAAGGTTTTTATATTGCTGAAAACAAATTTGCCAAGGGATGGTTTGACCCAAATATTCCATTTTCCTTATAGTGTGCATCCATTAATCTCACCTTTTCTGTGACCTTGATGATACAGTACAGAAAACATAAGATAATGATTAACACGCTTCAAGAATAGATAATGTGTCTGCCTAAGTAAATCTGTGTGTTCATTTTGTTTTCTAGTACCATTACAGCTTGGGGGAAAGACCATGAAAAAGATGCTTTTGAACATATAGTGACACAGTTTTCATCAGTGCCTGTATCTGTGGTCAGCGATAGCTATGACATTTATAATGCGTGTGAGAAAATATGGGGTGAAGATCTAAGGCATTTAATAGTATCGAGAAGTTCAGAGGCACCACTAATAATCAGACCTGATTCTGGAAATCCTCTTGACACTGTGTTAAAGGTAATTTTAATATGTAATTTGATTATTAAAATGTGTATAGAGCAACTGCATCAACATTACTTTTCACTTCATGTATACACATAACCATTTCAAGAGCTTTCTCAACCATTCTTCCTTTTAAAGTTTCAGCCCAGAGAGAATAATAAATTTGCCCAAGGTCACACATTAATAGCAAAGAAAGGATGCCAAGAGTTATGGGGTATTTATATACTGTCAAGTAGGCAGTTAGTATTGCTGAATATTTTCTTTCTTATGTACTTTCATAATGAATTAATAGTATTACCATTGTAATCAATTCTGTGATTTGGTCACCAAGTGTGTGGTTTATTTTTTATCACAAGTCATTGTTAGACCTCTGAAGTTGTTAATACAAGAAGAAATATATGCAGGGTGATGTGAAGTAAAAATAATTTGAAAATACTTGTGAATTCACAATACTGCTGAGAATGTAGCAATGTTACTTTTTTTAGTATTTAGGACTTGATTTGCCTTCTTCAAAAAGCACTAAGAGCAGGATTAATTGATGCCTCCTAATAGAAAAATATTGGTGAGGTGCTTTACATTAAGATGTATCATTTAATATCATCCAAAGAAACTGATAGGCCAGGTGTGGTGGTGCATGATTGTAATTCCAGCTGCTTGGGAAGCTGAGGCAAGAGAATTCCAAGTTTGAGGCCAGCTTAGGCAACTTAGCAGGACCCATCTCAAAATGTCTCTCCTTTAAAAGAGAAACAGAAGCTTAGAATGGTTAAAGTGATTTGCTCGAGGTCATACAACATGTAAAATAAGGAACCCAAGTACCCAGTGTAGGTCTTTGGGCTGTAGCTTTTCTATTTCACCACTGTTTCTCAGTTAATGAACAGATGATAAATTACCTCTTAGAAAGAGGGACACAGATACAAGGAGGCTTTTTCTGATTCTATTAAATGATAGGCAATGTGAAAGTCTTGTCTTAGCCTGAAATATTTGGTTTGAGTCTACTAATGGGTTTTGTTATCTAATAAAAGTATGTACAGGTAGTTTTAAGAACAAAACAAGTTATCTTTGTGGAATCTTCTCATTGTAAGAATCTTTAGTCAATTTAGAAAGCAGAAGTGATGAGGGGAACATACTTACAGATCTTTTGTATCTCTGACCAAGTTTTCCAAAAAACTTTAAATCTGTTTTAAATATTTCACCTGCTTCAAAACTTTCAATAGTTAATGATTGAGTAGGATGCTTTACATACTGTGCTGTTTGGCTATAATAAAGGAAAGGAGAACTTCAGAGAAACTGCATTATATATGCTTCATTTCCAGCTTTGTCAAAGTTTCTCTGAACTTTGATTAAAATGGAATTATATTTTACTTAAATCAGGCAAAATTAAACCAGACAACAAATTGGGCACAAGCAGGATAAATCCAAATCAAAAGTAAATCATGAGTTAATGTTAAGTCCTACTTTACATATATCTTAATATTAAGGATTTTTTTTTTCCTGAATCTATATAATTTGAAAGATGTAAAGGAGAAAATTTGTCTTGAGCAACCTTATGGTATAATTCGATTTGACTTGGTCGGAAGTAGCATGCCTGTTTCTGATGTGATTAAAAGAAATTAGGATACAATTTTTTACAGCTTTATACATGGTTTTTTAAGTAATGGAATTAATTTTTATATTCTCAAAAATTGTCTAACAAGGTAAAGTCATGTTAACTTTAGAACACGTTTATACTTTTTCCAGTTCAGTTATTTGTGTTGTATGCATGCTTTTTCATACAGGTTTTGGAGATTCTAGGTAAGAAGTTTCCTGTTACTGAGAATGCAAAGGGCTACAAGTTGCTACCACCTTATCTTAGAGTTATTCAAGGGGATGGAGTAGATATTAATACATTACAAGAGGTATGTTTTTATATTAAAAGCTTTAATAAGGAAATCCTTATTTTTATGCTCCTTTAAAACTATTAATAACTTAAATACAATTATAAGTCACTGTTTATGCTGGTATATGTCTTTTTTGTGTCTTATCTAAAATTTAGAAATAATAGTAGCTTAAAATGTTGAAATAAAATATCAGTCAAGAAATATTCCTTGTAGCTGGTCATGGTGGCACATGCCTATAATCCTAGTACTTGGGAAGCTGACACAGGAGGATCACAGGTTCAAGTCCAGCCTCAACAACCTAGCAAGACCCTTTTTTCAAAACAAAAAATAAAAAAGCTTGAAGAGTATAGCTTAAAGGTAAAATGTCCCTAGGTTCGATCCCCAGTAAAAGATTGTTTATGTATATATAGAGGGAAATAAGTTATATACATATATAATTATATTCCTTTTAATACAAAGTTTTGACTGCTTTCATAGATCTGAATTTGATCTATGAATGGAGCTTCACCTACCCTAACAATGTAAAACTTGGAGTATTATGAGTGCTTCTTTAGGAATTACAAAATGGTTTTTTCACCTTTTCTAAACTAAGGCAATGACTGTCATCACTATTATTGTTAAGTTTAATCAAATAGTATATTGCATTATCGTAAAACTGTTGCCTCTTTTGTTTCCCAAGTAAGCTTAAAAGCTTTAATTCCTTTTTACCTAATACCTGAATACTCCATAAAAATTAAGAATATCACTAACCTCAGAACGTGGACTGTCTACTATTATAAATCTCTGGCATTTTAACGTATCCCAGTCTCAGGTGGCATACAGTTGTGTTACACAAGTAATTAGAGGATTTTCTGTTTGAAGAGTGTGGTGTGGTTAGATTAAGGTCAGAACCCAAATTATAGTTTTCCAAAGATTGAAAATAAGATCTATGATGAATAGTTCATTTCTGTGGTGATGTATGTTTAAAGTTCCAGAGTGAGGTGTCTGGAATGAATTTCTCCCAAAGTAACAGAAATGAAGTTTCTTCCATCAACTCTCCCAAACTGTCTTAGTTAAGTAAAGTAGCAACTCCTTTTCTAAGACTGAGGACTGGGGACATTAGAAACTTTCATCCAAAAAGGAAAGAAAAGATAAAAGTGCTGCAATTAAGTGGGAAACCTTGAGTATAGAAGTGTAAGCTAACACATTTCATTGCCATTGTCCCTTCACTCAGCTGAACTGACAGTTTCTAAGTGCTCTTGCCCATGCCTGCCTTCAGGACACCCTGGCAGCTGCCCTCACACATGCTTCTCCCCCTTGAAGGGAAGGAGTATGGGCAGGGTTCTGTACCTATTTCAGAAACCCACTAGTTGAGTACTTTTCCCATTGCTCATGCTTTCCCTTCCTTCTTCCAGTAGGTCAGTATTTAAGTTGAGTTGTTCAATCATGTATTTGAACTTCCCCCTAAAAAAACAAAGCTCAGCCAGGCGTGATGGCGCACTTATAATCCCAGTACTTGGGAGGCTGAGACTAGAGGATATGAGTTCACAGCAGCCTCAGCTACTTAGTGAGTCTCTCCACAACTTAGTGGTGGAGCTCGAAGTGGTGGGTTCAATTTCTTGCTTGTTTTTTAAATAAAGTTGAGAATCAGCTGACTGATTTTTTAAAATACTACATGACAAGAGATTGAAAACTGACAGAACAGTCAGAATTTAATTGTTTTGGGTTAATGCAAAAGTATTTATGGAATGTGGGGAAAATATTTTAAACTGGGCCTGTTGGTGTAAGCTAAAGGATGTACCTGATTCCTTAATGCTGTAAGTGGGTCAAAAATATACTGTTAGAAGCAGGAAAAAGAATTCACTTAGCAGTTTTGCTTTGTACATATGCTAAGTTAGATGCCTTAATTTTGACAAAATGAAAAATCTGCTTTATTTGAAACAACTACCCACTTTGTTTGACCATCAGCTTCACTCAGGCTTTGCCATTTACTCTTGTGACATCCGTTCCGTGAGGTTTACAGTGTAATCCCATTCTAGGTTTTTGTGTTCCACTGTGTAACAAATACATCTATTTAGAAAAAGAGGCAAAAATCCCTTTTGTATCAAGACAAAATGCAAATTATCCATCTTCTCTTGCTGTTTGTCTTGGAGATTCAGTCTCCTTGGGTATCATTGAAATCTCTCCATTGGAGTGGTTCATTATCAACATTAAAATAGAATTGAATTCTTAGAGTTGACAAAAAGGACTTTTCTCTGAAGTCCAACATAACTGAAACATTTTTCCTCCCCAGGCTCAATTATGTCTTGTAATTTTATGCACAGGTCAACTTTTTTTTTTTTCTTTCTTCTCCTTTAGCTATCTTATTGTTCTTTTCCTGGAACCCCTTTCTCTACATTTCTTAGAATTTCCAAGCCTCACAATTTTGGTCCAGAGACTTTATAGAAGTCATTGGTTTTATGTAAATCTTAATAAGGACAAATATTTTGACATGTATACACATACAGTATTGAAAAGCACTTGCAGATTTTAACACTTGATTCAAGTAAATGGTCTTAAGGAAAATAATTAAATCTTAATGGCATAATATGACTCCTCAGTTAAGTTAGATACCTTGTGTATGAAATATAAAAATGGATTATCCAACAGAATGATATCTAAAAAGATGATATCCAAAAGAATATCATCTAAGAGTGATATTTTGTCATTTTGTGTCTAATCAGGTTTCCTTCTGATTTGTGTAAATGGTTTTGTTGTGGTGATGGTACTGGGGATTAAACTTAGGGGCATTCTACCTCTGAGCCACACCCAGCATTATTTTAAAACTTTGGCTTAAGAAACATGGTTTGAAATACAGTGATAGGATATTAGCTAATAATGAATGTTCTTTGTAATTTCCTCATTTTTGTGCTTCTGGAGCATGTCAAAACCAGGTTACAGGTCTGAAACTATTTTCTCTGTATTTTACTCCAACCATTTTACTCTTGGTCTACCTGTTTCCCTTCTTTGCCTCCCTTTTTCTGTTCTACTCTTGTCATTTTTTCCGCATTGAAATTCACATTGTTCACAGTCAACTCTGAAAAATAAATATGAATTCAAGGGTCTTGGGTACCTTTGGGTTCAGGTATAATAAAGACATGAGACTGGGTCTGTGTACATCCTAAAGAAACCTATTTAAAATGAATTGTATGTATATCCATCTTGATTCTTCTAGTTAAAAACAGCTTTTGATTCTTCTAGTTAGAAAGGTTCATTCATCTAATATAAAAAAGTAAACTAATTAGATGATTGGAATTTTTAAATGAAGTTGCATTTCTCAGTGTGGGTTAAAAGTTGAAGGTACTTGGGGTTTTGTTTTGTTTTTCTTTGCAATATTGAAAACAAAGAGAAAAGGTCAGTTTGAGACTTGATATTTAGGGGGGCTGTAAATTTGTATTAATAACTCACATAAAACTATTAAACTTGCCAGGCGTGGTGGCGCACGCTTGTAATCCCAGCATTCGGGAGGCTGAGACCGGAGGATCCGGGTTCGCAGCCAGCCTCAGCTACCTAGTGAGGCACTCCGCAACTTAGTGAGACTCGGTTTCAAAATAAAGAATAAAAAAAAAAAAAATAGGGCTGGGGGTGTAGCTCGGAGGTAGAATGCCCCTGAGTTCAATCCCCAGTACCGAAAAAAAAAAAAAACTATTAAACTTGTTTGTCGTTTTCTGGTCACCTTTATTCTTTTTAAGTAAAATACAACTAGCCCTTCCATTTACTTCTTAGCTATAACAACTGTTTCAACCACCAGAACTACATATCATTACAAATCTCTCTAGCTGACTCAGATAATCATTCTCCCCAAAATGATCCAGGGATAAGTTGTGACACCTAGAGTATCAATCCATAATTTTATTCATGGCACTTGTATTCATCAGCATTTTCACAGCTATAATCTAAAAGACTTGACCATACCACTCACAGGGAGGAAGATTTATTTGCTCATGGTTTCCTTAGGTATCCGAGGATTCAGTCTATGAGGCTGGGGACCGCAGATTTCAGGGTATGGTGGTGGGAATCAGAGAAGGAGAGCACAACGCTTTGCTCCTCACGTCATGGAGGCTGGAAGCTAGAGAGCAAGTGAGGGGGGTCTTGGGTACCTTTGGGTTCAGGTATAATAAAGACATGAGGAGGAACCAAGGCTACAAGCCCCAGGGACCCACACCCTAAGGGCCTGCTTATCAGGTAGATAAATCCATTACGATGCATTGACATTACACTGCTGAGATTATGACCAAGCCCTGCTTCCAGTATTGCTACCCTGTGTCCTAGAGGGCTGGGGGCACCCCAACCATTACAGCACTAAAACACTTAAGAGTAAAATGTTTATGTAGGAAAGAGTATTGTATACTTTTGCCATCTTTAGCCATTGACTTGCATATTCATTTATCTATGGCATGCAATATGACATTAAATAA
This sequence comes from Graphiurus murinus, assembly GCA_004027655.1. Taxonomy (NCBI): domain Eukaryota; kingdom Metazoa; phylum Chordata; class Mammalia; order Rodentia; family Gliridae; genus Graphiurus; species Graphiurus murinus. The sequence continues at coordinate 33,583 of PVLC010005006.1, read as the reverse complement.
CACAATCTATTGTGACTTATTAGTGATGATTAAAGTCATTCCTATAGTAATAATATGGGCCAAATGTTCTGGTCCCATTGCTTTAGCTGCTGGCATCTAGGCAGTAAGTTGAGGTACATGAGAGAAATTGATAGGAGTCACTTTAGTATAGCCAGTTTTCTCTCCCCTTCTTGTGTCCCTTATTCTCTAACTCAACCAGTGACACCACCACCACAAATTGAGGAACTGTGAATGAAATCCCCACCTTCTACATATACCCATCTCAGCCTGCCTTTGGGGGAGGAGGGTGAGAATTCTTTAAAGAGAATGTGGAATATAACAGTCTAGGCCTTATTCTTACCTTAATTGACTTTTACAAACAGTGCTAAGATGTTTCATTTGTCAGTATTACCCTTTGAAAATAACTTCTTCCAAATTACTTAGTTTTTTGTTTGTTTTTCATCTTCTAGATTGTAGAAGGCATGAAACAGAAAAAATGGAGTATTGAAAATGTTTCCTTCGGTTCTGGTGGAGCTTTGCTACAGAAGTTAACAAGAGATCTCTTGAATTGTTCCTTCAAGTGTAGCTATGTTGTAACCAATGGCCTTGGGGTACGTCTTTCAACTTTTACTCCTGTGTTAGCATCTTCTTTGTGTATAATAGTCAAAGGTCAGTATGGTCCTGGGCTATTAAAATTTATTGGGTATAATAGTCAAAGGTTAATATGGTCCTGGGCTATTAAAATGTTGTGAAATAGACGCAAAGAAAGACATTAGGTGATAACATGTCAAAGGAGGAAAAAAGAGTCCTGAAAAAAGGAAAAACAATAAAGTGAAAGATTATATAAGAGAGAGAATGCAGATCAGTCATTTACTTCTACTTAATATATACCTTTGGATCAAAAAGTTGATCATTTTTTAATAGGAATGCCAGTGAACCTGGCCATCATATATTAAAGATAAGCAAGTATGTAATCACTCTCAACACCCTTTTAGGAATATAGAATATGAAGTTCTGATTGTGATACCAAAATCATGTTCAGTAGCCACAGAGTAGGGCAAGGCAGCTGAACAGCAGCAATCCCCCTAATCTTTCATACCCTCTTAAAGGCTGGGAAGTCTGTGGAGCAGTGCTTGGGGCAAGCTGAAGAAGACCTGAGTTGGTTCTGTGTACTCTTCCACCATTCTTTCAAGAGTTCTTGGAATGACTCATTTGTTGATTCTCATTCTATTGCCTTGGCTGTTTATATCTATTATATTTTGCGTCCTACCTTTCTAATCCTAAAACAAACATTTTGATCTCCCAAGTCTTGCTACTGACAAAAACATAATGGAAGAGTAAAAAGTAATGAAAGGAAAAGTTTATGAAATAGGAAAGCTTTTACCTTTGAATATCCTAGATTCCTCTCCAAAGATCTTACAAATGTAGTATTTAAATATATGTGTATATGTATGTGGTTTTGGCATAATTGGGTTTTTCAGTAGCACATACATGCTATATTTAACATGAGTTTAAAGGTGATTTGCAATATAAGGATCACATGTTAAAATTCTCAAAGAGGTTCTCTAAGTGAAGTATTAGGGGTTTTTATGTTTTTTGAGTTTATTTGTGGTACTGGGGATTTAACCCAGGAGCATTCTACCTCCAAGCTACACCTCCAGCCCTTTTTTAATTTATTTTTTGTTTTAAAACAGTTTCACTAAGTTGCTGAGGCTCATCTCAAACCTGCAATCCTCCCGTCTCAGCCTCCCAAGTGCTGGAATAAAAAACCTGTACCAACATGTTCAGCAGTTACTCAGATATGTAAGAGCCAGACGCAGTGACACATGCCTATAATCCCAGTACTTGGGAGGCTAAGACAGGAGGATTACAAGTTCTAGGCCAGCCACAGCAACTTAGCAAGACCCTGTATCAAAGTAAAGAGATTTGAAGGTGTAGAATGCCCCTGGATCAACCCTCAGTTCCATCAAAAAACAAAAAGATATCTAAGGTTTAAGCTTCTTTGATAACCTTTATCATACTAGATGACTATCCTCCAAAACAGGCTAAAGAGTTAAGTTTAAGGATTGGTCAGTTACACTTATAAAGTACATTAGGACTTACATATACATTATATATTTACTTTTAAGTGAGAGTTTTGTAGACATTTCTGATTAGTTGTCTTTATCTTTCTTAATTTGGATTTCAGGTTAATGTCTTCAAGGACCCAGTTGCTGATCCCAACAAAAGGTCCAAAAAGGGTCGATTATCTTTACATAGGACACCAGCAGGGAATTTTGTTACACTTGAGGAAGGAAAAGGAGATCTTGAGGAATATGGTCACGTATGTATCTGTGCTGATAGGATTTTTAGTGATTGTAGATTCTCTCTACACGTTAGTAAGGAGGCTCTTATGTTGTATTTTTAAATTGCTTCCAGAACAGTTTTATGACATTCAGGTAATTAGGTTTTTTTACATAGTGGCTAGCATGGTAGTTACTGATGACTTCAACAAGCTTAATCTCCCTGTCAATTAGCAGTGAATCATTTCTAAAGGGGCATAGTTAAGAATACTTCAAAATATGCTATTCTTGGACTTCTCATAGCTATTTGTATTATAGTAAAAAATGGGAGTAATCTTAATAGGTAATAGAGGAATGATCCAAATCCTAAAATGTTTTTGAAGGTAACTATTTTTTAAAACTTAATAGTATTCAGCTTAAATGGTTTTCTTTAGTCTAATTTAGTTCTCATAGCAACTCTGAGCTAAAAAGGGAAAATGACTTAGTAATATATGATGTGAAAATAGGATGAGATGATTCAGATTACATAGTTCATAAATGGTAAAACCTTAAACAAGTTTTCTGATTTGAGTCAACCAATCTGGAAAAAAATTTATAGTGTGCTAAAGCAGTCCGCATGATATGATGGATTTTAGCATACAAAAGTATTTATATTCATGTATTCAAAAGTTATAAAATTTCTGGGTTTAAGCCACTGGATTTTTTTTTTCTTTCTTTTTTTTTAATTGAGTGAAACTGTTCATGGTTATTCATACTCTCAGAAAAGTTGAAATATACATACACTAATTTATTATGATTCTTTATACTATGCCAAATTTACTCCTTATAATATGGTATTTTATTATATTTTTAAGATTTTGAGCCAGAATTAATGAGATAACTTTTTTATCTTTAATGAAAACAATAGAAATGTGTAAGTCAGACTTTAAGAATTGGATCTCACAGGGCATGATGGTGTGCGCTTGTAATCCCAGAACTTCGGAGGCTGAGACAGGAGGATCACAGGTTCTCAGCCAGCCTCAGCTACTTAGTGAGGTCCTCTGCAACTTACTGAGACCCTGTTTCAAAATAGAAGAACAAAATCTGGGCAGGATGTAGCTCAAAGGTAGAATCTCCCTGGGTTCCATCCCCAGTACCACAAAGAAAAAAAAAGTATTAGATTCTTCATATAGCCCATTAGACAATTCTTTGAATGGCTTTCACTTAACTGTTGCAACCACCCAGATTGTGTATAATTAGATTGTCTCCATGAAGTCACTTGAGGCTAAGTAAAACCATGAGTGTGTGATTGGAATGCCAGAACATCTAAGGTACTAATCCATAAACATGGGTGTTTTGATTAAAGAAGAGGTACCACCATTCTCTGACGGGTTATATTTAAATTTGTGAAAGAAGATGCTACAGCTAGATCCATGTGATTTGAAGCAACACAGTAACAAAGATACTAGGTAATGCCATGTGTGCCTTCAAATTAGATGGGAAATTATTGAGATTTCTTCTGTGGTTTTGTAAAAAAGAAACTAGATAACTCCTTAGTGACATACAAGTGGCTTTACCAGACCCAGCGGGGATTTAGTCCTCATTTGCTGTGTTGCCTTGGCTGGATCCAGTGGGTTGCATTTATCAGTGACTTTAGAATACCCATCTCTCTAACTCAGTCACTATACAGGAGACAAAATATCAATACCTGTTTTTGTTTGCTTCTGTTTAGGGTTTGGTTTTGGGGTGTTTTGTTTTTGCTTTGCATTACTGGGGATTGAACCCAGGGACATTATACCTCTGAGCTACACTCCCAGCTCTTTTTCTTTATTCTTTATTTTGAAACAGGGCCTAAGTTGCAGAGGATCTCACTAAGTAGCTGAGGCTGGCTGCGAACCTGCAATGCTCCTGTCTCAGCCTCCCAAGTACTGGGATTACAAGCGTGCACCACCACACCCAGCTGGTTTTTGGTTTTTTAAGCCAAAATTCAGTGGCCAGGAGATTTATTTAAGTTCTAGATTGCCAAATTTAATCAGGTTTGAGTCTGTTTGCTGGGAACAAGGGAAGGTTTGGCATTGGCAGGCTTTCCTGTTGCACTGTCAGTAATGATTATCAGTGACAGCCATCGTTTTCCTAGGCAACCAAGCCTCTTCTATACCACAAGAAAAAAAATTGGTCAGCCAGGTTTATTGTTTTTCTTTTAAGGATACTGGTTTAAGGATGTAATATTGTAGTAATATTCATTGTAAATTGAGCACCATCAACATCTCTATTTTATTAGGTAAATTCATCAACCACAATTCAAATATTTTGCAAGATGGTCTCTTTAATCATTAAATTTACATTTCTGCAGGATCTTCTTCATACTGTCTTCAAGAATGGGAAGGTGACAAAAAGCTATTCATTTGATGAAGTAAGAAAAAATGCACAGCTGAATATTGAACTGGAAGCAGCACCTCATTAGGCTTTGTTTTAGGACTGGGTGTATGGGCATGTGTGTGTGTGTGTGCGTATGTGTGTATACATGCTTGCATGTGTGTGTACACCTGTGTGTGTGTAAAACATGTTTATTGTACAGATGTGTGGGATTTCTTTGTGTTTTATGATACATGACAGCCAAATTATTTGTTGGTTTATGGACATACTGCCCTTTTTTTTTCTTCTTTTTTTTAATCCAGTGTTTAAGTGATCTTAAATTAGGAAACACATAACCATGTAAAAGATTAATGCTAAAGTAAGCTTTTTAGGGCCCTTTGCCAATAGATAGTAACTCAATCTGGTATTGATCTTTTCAAACAACAGAACCAAGAAACTTTTATATATAACTAAAGATCACATGAAACAGATTTGCATAAAATTATCATGATTGCTTTATGTTTATATTTAACTTGTATTTTTGTACAAACAAGATTGTGTAAGATATATTTAAAGTTTCAGTGATTTAACAGTCTTTCCAACTTTTCATGATTTTTATGAGCACAGACTTTCAAGAAAATACTTGAAAATAAAATAATTACATTGCCTTTTGTCCATTAATCAGCAAATAAAACATGGCCTTAACAAAATTGTTTGTGTTATTGTACAATTTGAAAATTATGTCAGGACATACCCCTATATAGAATTATTAACTTCACTGCCCCTTGTAGAATATGTATTAATCATTCTACATTAAATAATGGTTCTTACTGGAATGTCTAGGCACTGTACAGTTATATACTTTGGTCGTTGTATTGTACCAGTGAAATGCCAAATTTGAAAGGCCTATACTGCAATTTTTTATGTCAGATATTGCCTGTGGCTCTAATATGCACCTCAAGATTTTAAGGAGATAATGTTTTTAGAGAGAATTTCTGCTTCCACTATAGAATATATACATAAATGTAAAATATTGACAAAAGTGGAAGTAGTGTATTTTAAAGTAATTACACTTCTGAATTTATTTTTCATATTCTATAGCTGGTATGACTTAAATGAATTACTGGAGTGGGTAGTGAGTGTACTTATTTTAAATATTTTGATTCTGTTATATTTTCATTAAGTTTTTTAAAAATTAAATTGGATATTAAATTGTATGGACATCATTTATTAATTTTAAACGGAATCCCTCAATAGCTAATACTAAGCAGGTTGTGAAGTAAGGATAAGTTATCACCAATGAAAAGCATAAAGACATGCGTTTTAATAGATGAATATTAAATAAATGCAGAGACTTGGCTAAATTCCAAGTGTCAGCATGAAAATGTTGAGTGATTAACTGCTGTATTCAGAGTTAGTCATCACATCTGACTAGAAGCCAGTTTCTCCCAAATGCTCTCAGATACTTGTTCTGTTTTTCTAAGGCAGGGGTGAGCCAACTATGCCCCACAGGTCAAACTTGGTGGACTGCTCCTTTTTTTGTTCTTACTTGTCTATGGCTGGCTGCTTTCCTACTACAATGGCAGGGGCTGAGACCAAATGGCCTACAAAGCCTCAAGTGTTTATTATGTGGCTTTTACACAGTACTACACAAAAAGTTTGCTGGCCCATGTTCTAAGAAAAGGAAGGTGCCTTGCATTTTAAGGGAAATATTGGTTTTCAAGGAAAGAAGGAGGCTAAATAATTGATATGGAGTTTGTCTCTCTTTTGTCCTTTCTCACTTAAGAATTGAATACTACAAGACTTAGAAAAGATTTAACAACATAACATTAAGTGTGAAATTTTTAAAAATTGAAAAGCCATAAATCATCTGTCTTAGATGACAAAATGTTTTATTGCTAGAATAACCTAATGAAAGGTGAGTTAACCTTTATTCAGTATCTTTTCTCAGTGGCATTAGAAAGAATATAGGTTTTTGCAGATAATTCTGAACACTTAGGAAGAACAATAAGCACTATTTGCTTTTAGTAAGAGTCTTCATTCTGTAATCCATGATACAAAATAATTTTAAGCTGACTTTATAAGTCTAATTTAAAAAACATTAGTAGTATTAAAAAGATATTTTCTTCCAAAAATGTGCTAAGAGGCTTATAGAGAAGTGAAAGAAACTATATGTATTACCAATAGCAACTTTGATAACCATCATAATTTTGTCCAGGTGTAAACATTGACATTTTACTACAGGCAGTATTCTTTGTGCTTGGTGGATTTCAGCAGCTCATGATATCTAGAGGAATTTTGTCTTGAAACTTTCAGTAAATGCTAAAATCTATACATTTATACTCAACCACAATCAGGAGGTAGGATGATTTAATTCTCGGCTCTGAGCCATTTGGAACTGATTACTTCTGAATTTCACTAAGCATTTAGTATTTGTCCATCCCCATTCTGAGCACCAAGTGGCTAACATGAATGTCAGGTAGAATTATGCTGTGTGTCACCCTTAAGTCAGCCCAACTCTTCCTGACAAAAGCTAATAGCATATATGGTTTTAAGACCTTAGATTTGCAGCTGACATTAATCCCCCTCCAGTCATAATTTTAAATAGGAGGTAGGAATTATATGTTAAGACTCATATAAAGTAAAAGTGTTTTTTTATGATTATCCCTTATTTTCTTCCTTGAAATAAATTATGAAAAAAATTTTATAATGAAGTCCATCTTGGATAATTAGAGAAAACTAACAAAGTATTTAATTGTTCTGTTTACCATAATTTAGAACTCACACTTAAACAAGTATTTTGTAGTTTTACATTCCTTTTTAACCCATTCAGTGGAGAATGTCAAATTTTCTCCCAAGTTGTGTGTTAATTCTAATATGTATTCAACATCAAAGATAAACATGTAATAAACATGGAAATAAAGTTTAGCTCTGTTAGTGAAATGTCAAATTTGACTGTGTGCTTCAAATAATGCTATTTCCAATCTTTTTTAGGTATTCTTCCAGTTCAGAGAATTAGAGAAAGTGTCAAGGATAACTCTTGTTTTCTGCTTTATGCAGCTATATGGATAGCAGTACCTCTTACTAAGAGAACACTATGAGGATACCAGATCTAGGGGAAAAGAGCACAGTTTCCTATGTTAATGGCTGAGGTGCCTTGGGATAGTTAAATGTAGACAATAAATAGGTGATTGGAGATACATGTTTGGGGACAAAAGGGTCTCAGGATACGTCTTTCTATAGATGCTCACTAGGGGCACAGAGGAGAGGTTCCTGAGAGTCTCAGCCTCTCAGTACTAGGCTTACAGGTGTGCACCACCATGCCTGGCTCCACTATCTGATTTTAGAAATAATTTTGTTGGAACGTAGCCATACCCTTTCATCTTGTTATGGTCAAGCTACAGTGGCAGAGTTGAATAATTGCAATACAAGAGTGTGGCCCCCAAAGCCTAAAATAATTTACTCTCTGTCCTACAGAAAAGGCATGCCAATCTACAATAAAGAAAAGAGAAGTGAGCAAGAGCAGGCAATGGAGGCTGACAGGCAGTAGCTAATGGGTCGAAAGAAAAACCAGGAGTAAAGCTGCAGGAAAGGTTTTTCAACTTAGGCATTGAGTGCTACTGAGAGATCAAATAGACTGAGGGATTGAAAACATTACTAGATTTAGCCTCCTGAAATAACAGGTGCCTTGGAGGTAGTCCCTTAGGTGGTACATGACAGAAAAAAGCTACCTTACACCACTCTTCAGTGTCTGGGGTGTAAAGGAAAAGAGAATAAGACAATAGTGTGTTCCACTCCCCCTGTAGCTGCTGCTTTATCTCTGAAAAGTGTCCAGGAAAGGGAGAAGATGAAAATAAAAGCAAAGGGGATATGTGATAGTTTGAGCCCCAGTGAAAGACTGGCCTTACGTGGGAAGAGGTGCTTTTGTTCTAGAAGAAAGGAGCATGCTTTGGTTTTCTTTGTGAACTCAGAGACCAGATCCCACTTTCCCACTTGAAGGTGTTTCATACTGCTTTGTGTTCATTCTGGAGAAAAGCAACATTCTTTAGCAACAATTATAAACCTTTTCCTGGCCTGCTTTATTTTTCAGTTCTGCAATTTGCTACTGAGCTGTCTACTCTTTGACATAAACTAGAAAATATGTTTAGTTTTTATTAAGATGGACTAGCTATTGTGCTTAGGCATTCAATGAACTAACTACAAGTTTAATTCTGATTAGGTCTTCCTGAATAGCCAGAAGAGTTCTACCAGATCTCTGAGCCTGGAAGAAAGCTCTTCAGTCCCTGCCTTTCTAGTTCTTCCTCCTCAATAAATATGTTACTGTTTCTTGAATTCTTAAAAACAATAGTAACTCCCTTGATGACACCAACTCTCATCTCCTATTCATACCACGCTTCTCTCCATTTTTGGCCTCACTTCCCAATCACTCATCTCCCATCTGGTTCTTACCTCTTATCAGACAAAACACTGGCCTCCTGCTTGCCAAATGAATGAACTTAGTTCTTAACCCACCTGAGGCCTCTCCTGCATTTGCCGCTGCTAATAATTTATTCCTGAGACTGTGTGTCTCCTACAATGTTCCTGGTCTTCTAGCCTCTGATGCTTCTCTTGCACTCTTCTCACACTTACCTCTCAGGTGGCACATCCCACCTATTTCCATTCACATTCAGCTATGTGCTGTCTACTAAAGCCTTTGTCTATTCCTAACTCCATGCCTCTGTCATACATTTCCACTCAGCTGCCTACTCAAATGCAGTAAGTCTTAACTTACCAAATTACCCCTCATTATATTTCTCCTGACTTTCTACTTCATTTGGTAGTCCTATTGATTTACCTCCTGAATAGTGTTGTCACTATCTAGTGTTCAGTATTTACTGTCTTCTCACTAACCTCTATTTCAAGATTTAGATCTCCTGAAATAACACACAGATTATCTAATTTTCCTATCTTCCGCCCCCCCTTCATGCTGCTACTAGAGCAGTCTAAGAAGATCTAATGGTGTTAGTCCCCGCTTACCACATCTCTGTGCCCTTTAGTTCACAGGATGATACTAGAGCCAGCTCTCTGTGACCTGGCCCATGCTACATGTTTGGTTCCAGACCTTGTCCTGGGCTGTCTTCACCAGCATCGCCTGCTCTCATGCACACACACTCTTGCCATTTCCTCCATTCCTCTGCTTTGCATAGCCTGACCCCTCAGAATGCCTTTCCTTTAGGAGCGCATTCTGGGTTATGACACCTCCGAGAAACCTTCAACATCTCGGCTTACCTGTCATTCCCAGCTCATGCCCTTCCTGTGACCTCCATCGGAATTGAGTTTATTTCTACAGTATCACATAGGTCTGTGTTCTGTATGGGATATACTCATCTGTCTTCTGCATCAGCATTGAGATGTCTTGGATAATAAATGAATGTCATTAAGATAGACACTTCTAAAGTGTTGTTGAAGTATTTCAGCAAAATACAGACTAGAAAGCTAAAATATAAAGTACTTTTTTTTTTTTCTGCAGTACTGGGGATTGAACCCAGGGACATTCTACCTCCAAGCTACACTTCCAGCCCTATTTTATTCCTTATTTTGAAACAGGGTCTCACTAAGTTGTGGAGGGTATCACTCAGTAGTTGAGGCTGGCCACAAACCTGCAATCCTATTTCAGCCTCCCAAGTACTGAGATTACAAGAGTGCGCCACCATGCCCGGCCCAAAGTACATTATTTGCCTAAAATTACCTTATATGTAGTTCAGTGGTCCATAACTACTTGAGTCTTAAACTGCTAAGAATTTTATTTGAGTCATGTCTCCTCTTCCCAGAAAAATTCTTACTTGTGAATAAACACAATTTTCCTGTGATCCATGGGGAGTTGTTCCATACACTACATTGGAAATGCCTCCTCTAGCTAATTGCAGCTAGTTACGTTTGCTCTTTCCTGCAGATGTTCTTCCTGCTCTATTTGAACTTCTATTGATGCTCTTAACAATTTTAAGATTTTAATCACCTTCCATGTCTTTGGACCAAAGAAAATATTATATAACTTAATTTTATTCTCAGGTTCTGCAGACTTCACTGATGCAGATTCCAAAGTTAGTGGTTATTTTAGATGGCCTTTTTTTTTTTATAGATGGAGAGACCCTGTTTAGGAAATGAAATTAAGAAATTTTATCATGTGATATGGGATGATTAAGAAAATCTAGGAGTCTTCTGTGTAAACCAGAAACAAAACTTTTGATAGAACTTTTCTCTCTGTATTTATATAACCAGAAGATTCTGCTTCCAGAAATATAAGCAGGCTGGGAAGTTCTGACCATCCTATCACTGAAAACAAAATACAATTTTTTTTTAAGTATGGAACTAACAGGGCAGGAAGAATTACCAGGTCAAAATCCAAATAAAAATGGAACCCTGAGAGATAACCAAACAGTGAAGGTGTTTTGCCTGGGCCTGTTTACCAAACCTGGGGGCTGAGTTCCAGGTTTTAGGTCCTGATGATATGATGAACAGAAAGACCTTCCTGCCATCAAGCAAACCCTCCAGAGGACAACACTTAAACCAGTAAGTCTTCCCCAGTTCCCTAAGGAGCTATAAGAAAAGTTGCTTTAGCTCCAAGCAGATCAAGTTAAGAGAAATCTAAGAAGTTGTGATTGCAAGCTGACCCTTGCAGTCCAAATTCACATCCCTACATATTACAAAAATAATTAGCATAAATTGACAGGGAGTTACCTAAATGTCTAATAGAAGTAAATAGAACCCCTCTCTTAAAAGGATAGTTTCGTCATAATCTCCAAAGAATTCCTAAAATAATTTTCTAAGGAATACGAACAGCTCACAAAGTAAATGCAACAAGGAAACAAGACCATGAATGAACAACAAAAAAATAAAAAGGTTTAGATCAGAAATTATAAGACAATGTAAGGTAACTTCATAATATCTTCTTTAAAATGAAAACATCTGCAGGGAATAGGAAATGTTTTAAATGATGTAAGATTTGAAAAGGGATTAACAATTTGGGGAAATTAGCTAAAATCAACAACTCTAGAGAGAACTGGCTTGCAAGACAGGTCAGAAGAGATTCAGAATGTGGCATGGAGCAAATGGAAGGAAAAAAAAAAAAGCAACATGAAAGAAAAGGCTTAACAGTTTCAGAGTTAGAAGAAAGAAAATGGGGTAGAGATTATATTTCAAGAGAGATGGGATCAGGAGTTACTGGAACTGATGAAGCAACAATCCAAAAGTCCAAACTCAATCCAAATCAAGATAAATGAATCCATGCCCAAGAACCTTACAGTGAAACTATAAATCAGGAATAATAAAGCATCATAACAGCCAGAGAAATAAAAAGATTACATCCTAAGGAAGAGATCTGAATTCTCAGTAGCAACAGTGGAAGCTAGGAGACTTCACAATGTCCCCGAAACAACTGCCAACACAACCCTATTCCCACTAAAATTGATTTTCAAGAATGAGGATAAAATAAAGACTTTCAGACCATCTAAAAGTGAACATTTGCCACTAACGTGGCATTACTAAAGGAAATCCTAAGAGATGAAGGAATGAAGAACAATAAAAGTAGTGGATGTGAATGTGTAAATTAACCAAACATGACTGAAGCAATAATGAGGATTCCTTAATGATTTAAACAGTACTTACACAAGTATAACATCAAGAAAGAGTAGAGTAAATGAAATTAAAAGTTCTAATGAACTCAAATTAGGAAAAGGTTCAAGTTATTTATCAATTTTAGACTACAATAAATGTATACATGAATGAACAGGAATAGAAATACATACCACTTTCAAACTGGAAAAGGTAAGATGCTTAAATTTTTTCAAAAGAAAAGAATTAGCTCTGGGCATTGTGGTGCACATCTGTAATCCCAGTACTTGGGAGGCTGAAACAGGAGGACTACAGGTTCAAGGCCAGCCTCAGCAATTTAATAAGACCCTGTTTCAAAATTAAAAAAAAAAAAAAAATAGGGCTGAGTGTGTAGCTTCCACCCAGGTAGTAATATTTCTGGGTTCAACCTCCAGTATCAAAAGAAACTAATGAAAGAAAAACAATGGAACAAATAAAGATTCATCATAAATTCTATACATAATGTGAATGACCTATTTATATATCCTATACACAAATTTAAAAATCTGTGACTTATGAATCATGTCTAAAACATAAGATGCAAAAGGTTGAAAATCTGAAGAGAGCAGTTTGCTGTAAAATAATTGTGATGATGTGCTTTTAAATCAGATGACTTATTTGCTCAAAGTTTCTGGCATCACTGGTCTCCAGAACAATGTGTCAGTGAAATGTGGTGCTCAAAAGGAACACAACATTCCAGCACAGGGCTCTGGCTTTATTTACCAAGCTTTGGGGATAATAATGGCCTCAGTCCCCCCTCAGAGGGTCATGATGCGCAGGAAGCCACATTCAGAAATGTGAGAGGACAGTTTAGTGCAGGAAAAGATGCTTTCTGAGAAATAGTACCTGCTGGTGATTATTTTCATGGATGCTCTTGCTCCTGATTTTTAATTTCCCACATCCATTCTCTGTATCTTTATCAGAGTTTAAGCACATTATCTTTGTATCAGTGGGTGGGAGAGGGAGGGAAAGGATCAGAATTACCTGTGGACTTTTTGGGACTACATTCACTTACTCCCGAAAATCTGATGTATGCCAGGATATGGTAGTGGAAAGTGTCTATGCTCTTTAGATAAACACATTTAACACTTCCACTCTGTATAAACTACTACCCAAATACCAATGCAGGATTCACCCCCATGGGCTTCAAATCAGTGTTACCTCCATACTAACTAACCCTGCTGTGTTGTCACTCCTGCTTAAAAATCAGGGCACTGAAAGATGGCCAAGAACGGTTCTGTGAAGTTTGTATGGTTTGTCATGACCTGGCCTCCCTGAGGAAGGAAGGTCACTGTATTTTTCCTGCAAGCAGCAAAGAAAAGAATGACTTAGCTCAGGGGGGAAAAGATATATATCATTTCCATACTGCAAATCTATTAATCTATCCAAACAGTCCTTTCCCCTCTTCTTCAAATATACTCAAAATAATAACCCAGTAAGGAAATTTTGATCAACAATTTACATGCACAAAAACTCTAGACATACTTTTCTATTATCCTTATTAGCTAGAATGTGTGTGACTTCTTATTTTTAATTTGTGTGTGTGTGTGTGTGTGTGTGTGTGTGTGTGTGTGTGTGTGTGTTTACTGGTGCATTGTAGTCTCACATCATAATGTAGTTCTGAGTGATAAGGGCATACATGCACAAAGCGCTTGGTGTGCTTACCCTCAGCTCTCCTTCCCCACTCCCTTTCTCCAGGCATGATATTGAGGATGGCATTGGTAATTTCAGATACATACATAACATCAGTGGAAGTGTTTCCTTCATTATTTCTACCCCCCAACCACCGCTCACCCCTAGACACCCTGCATCGCTCCACTGGAGTTTCTCCTCTATTATCTAAAGTTCCTCATATACAGTTTATTCCCTAGCTTCTTGACATGAGAAAACATACATGATACTTCACTTTCTGTAACTGGCTAATCTCACTTATAATGTTCTCCAGATCCATCCATTTTCCTACAAATGACATAATTTTGTCCTTTATTGCTGAGTAGAATTCTATTGTAATCATAATTTTGTAATCTATTAATAATGTTGACGGACATCTAGATTGGTTCTACAATTTGAATATTGTGAATTGTGCTACTATAAACATGCATATACATGTATCACTATAATGTTTTGATTTCAGTCCCTTTGGAAAGATACCCAGGAGTGATATAGCTAGATCATATGGTGGATCTGTTCCCAATTTTCTGAGGAATCTCCACATTGATCTCTATAGTGGCCAAACTAATTTGTAATCCCACAAACAGTATAGAAGAGTTCCTATTTCTCCACATTCTTGAGAGCACTTATTGTTATTTAACTTCTTGATGATTGCCATTCTGATTGGGTTTCGATGGAATCTCAGTGTAGTTTTGATTTGCATCTCCCTAACTGCTAATGATGTTAAACATTTTTCCATATATTTATTGACCATTTTTATTTCTTCTTTTGTGAAATGTCTATTCTGTTCAATTGTTCATTTCTTAATTGGATTATTTGTTTTTTAGTGTTAAGTCTTTTTTTTTTTTTTTTCGGTACTGGGGATTGAACCCAGGGGCATTCTGCCTCTGAGCTACACCCCCAGCCCTATTTTTTATTCTTTATTTTGAAACAGGGTCTCACTAAGTTGCAAAGGGCCTCACTAAGCAGCTGAGGCTGGCAGCGAACCCGGATCCTCCCATCTCAGCCTCCCAAATGCTGGGATTACAAGCGTGCGCCACTACGCCCAGCTTAGTGTTAAGTCTTTTACGTTCTTTGTATATTCTAGATATTATTCTTCTATCAGAGAGATAGCTGGCAAAGATCTTCTCCCATTCTGCAGGCTCTCTCATTAGACTCTTGATGGTTTCCTTTGCTGAATAGAAACTTTTTAATTTACTTCCCTGAGCTTTAAGAGTCTTACTGAAGAAGTTTCTACCAGGGCCTATATGTTGGAGTGTTGGTCCAATGTTCTCCTCTGGTAATTTCAAAGTCTGTGGTCTAATTTCCTAGTCTTTAATCCATGTTGAGTTGACTCTTATGCAAAGTGAGTGGTTGGGGTTTAATTACAGTTTTCTGCAAATGGATAACCAGTTTTCCCAACACCATTTGTTGAAACGGCTCTTTTCTCCAATGTATGTTTTTCACACCTTTGTCAAAAATCAATTGTCTATACGCGTGTAAATTTATTTCTGTACTTTCTATTCTGTTCCATTGGTCTGTGGTGTCTGATTTTGTACCAATACCATGCTGTTTTTATTACTATACCTCTCTAATATAATTTGAAGTCAGGAATTGTGATCCCTCCTGCATGATTTTCATTGCTGAGAATTGTTTTAGCTATTCTAGGTCTTTTTTTTTTTTTCATATGAAATTTAGGACTGATTTTTCTAGCTCTATGAAAAATGACATTGGTATTTTGATAGGGGTTTCATTGAATCCATTGAATCCGTAGATCACTTGATAGAATGGCCTTTTTTTTTTTTTTTTTTTTTTTTTTTGTGGTACTGAGGATTGAACTCAGGGTCATTCTACCTCCGAGCTATACCCCCAGCCCTATTTTTTATTCTTTATTTTGAGATAGAGTCTCACTAAGTTGCGGAGTGCCTCACTAGGTAGCTGAGGCTGGCCGCGAACTAGGATCCTCCAGTCTCAGCCTCCCAAATGCTGGGATTACAAGCGTGTGCCACCACGCCCGGCTAGAATGGCCATTTTGATAATATTTATTCTGCCTATTCAAGAGCATGGGAGAGCATTCTATCTTCTAAGGTCTTCAATTTCTTCCTTTAGTGTTTTATAATTTTCATCATAGAAGTGTTTTACATCCCCAGTTATATTTATTCTTAGTTTTTGTTTTGTTTTTTGTTTAAGATTATTGTGAATGGAATTGTTTTCTGGATTTATTTTTCAGTGGATACATGGTTGGCATATAGATTTTTGTAGACTGCTCTTATATTACTACTTTGCTGAATTTGTTAATCAGCTCTCGAAGTCTTTTGGTTGAGTTGTTTGGGTCTTCTAAGTATGGGATCATGTCATCTGCAAATAGAGATAATTTCAGGTTTTTTTTTTTTTTCCTATCTGTTTTTCTTTGATTTCCTTCATTTGCCTTATCACTCTGTCTAAAGTCTCAAGTACTATATTGAAAAGGAGTGGTGATAGTGGGCATCCTTGTCTTGTTCCTGATTTTAAAGGGAATTCTTGCCATTTTTCCCCATCTGATATGATGTTGGCTTTGGGTTTATTGTATATTGCTTTTATAATAAGTTTTTTTCTATTCCAATGGAAAGTTTTTATTTCTCTGTCAATTTTGAATGATATGCTTCCTAGATATGCCTTGGTTGGAAGTTGTTTTCTTTCAGAGTCTGAAGTACATCATACCAATACCTCTTGGCTTTCATGATTTGGGTTGAAAAGGCAGGAATGATTCTTATTGTTTTGCCCCTGAGAGTCACCCATCACTCTCCTTGATGTCTGTTTAATTCATTTTGATTATTATGTGGTGTGGAGAAGTTCTTTGATCTTGTCTTAATTGAGTTCTGAATGTCTCCTGTAGATGGATGTCCATCTCATTTTCATTGTTTGGGAAATTCTCAGGTATTATTTCTCTGAAGAGATTTCTAATGCCCTTGGTTTGTGCTTCTAGACCTTCTTTAATGCCTATCATAAGATAGGTTGTTTCATATTATCCAAAATTTCTTGAATAATCTGTTCACTATGTCATATTTCTTCTCTATATTGTTGACTTTCTTCTCTATATTGTGGTCAGTTTTGAATGAACTGTCTTCTAAGGGTGAGACTATTTTCTATGTGGTCTAGTCTGCCAGTGATTATTTCTATTGTGGAGTTTATTTCATTTATTGTCTCCATTTTGCTCAGGGCCTCTTCTTGATTCTTATATAGTGCCTTGGTTTCTTTATTGATATATTTTTTCATATCCTGCATACTTTCTCTGATTTCATTCTAAGGTCTTTAACCATATTGAAAAATCAAAATTCTGAATTCTTCTGGCATTTTCTGCAACTCTGTGTTGGTGATCTCCATTATTGTAGAGTCTTTGGAGTTTATTGTTTCCTCATTGGTCTTCATTCTCATGTCTTCAGCATTCTTAGGTTTGTTTCTCTGTTATGTTGGCATCTTCTTCATCTTTGTATGGGAGTCGTATATCTGTTTGTTGTCTCTTTATAAGAAGTCCTGTGCTGGCGGTATATATTTGCCTCAACGAATCTGTCTCATATTCAGAATTTTGAGTTAGCCTCCAGAACGTCTTTAACAGAATATAGGACTTAGCCAGTGTAGGCAAGCAGTAGTCTCTGGTTGGCTGCAGGCTTCCATGGTCTCTGACCCATATCTAGCAGGGACAGAGATTATGATGTTCCAAGCCTGCAACCTGGCTGGCTGAGCTTTAATGCCCAAGAGACACCACCACTGCTCTGCTGGTTGTGATCATGTGAAACTCTGTCAGCTGCTGGCATCTGTGACCACTAGGCTAAATTATGCTGGTGGAGAGATTGTAGTGCTCCCAGCATTTGGCATGGCTATTTGAGTTATATTGCCCAGAGACACCGCTGCTGCTCAGCCAGCTGTGATCACATGAAATCCTGATGACCGCTGGCCTCCCTGCTTGCCAGGCCCAAACTCTATTAGGGAAGAGATTGTACCATTCCAAGCCTGGAGCATAGGCGGCTGAATTATTCAGCCACCAGCCTTGGTACTCTTGACATCCAAACTTTGTTGGGCAAGAGTTTATAACCTGCCAACTCTATTGCATGGTTGGCTGAGTTATTTCACCCCAAAGACACCATTGCTGATGATCCTGCAGTGATCTCTGGAGATCCTGCAGAGACAGGGCAGACTGCTGACTCTAGGTCTCACCGAGTGTCCGTAGGGACTATGTGCTAAATCACATTTCTGCTGTGTCCAACTCTAGCTCCTGCCTCCACCTCCACAGGGATGGCTTGCAAGCTTATAGACCCCATGAGTTTGGTCATTGCCATGAAAGTCCCTGTAGCCACTCAGGTTCCTGTTGGGATGCTTTGTAAACTCATGGTCTTGATGAACCCAGTTGTATCCACGGAGGTCCCTGCAGAAAGGATCTGTAGTTTCTCTGTCCCCACAAGTTCAGATGTAGCTGAGAGGAGAGAGGAGTTCTCGGGACAGTTTGGCTATCTCAGCTCACCAGGTAAGATGTGTGAAGCTTTCTCAGTTCTCTGCTCTTTGTGCTGGTTCCAACTCAACTACATTTCTACTGTTTTTCTCTACTGAGTTCTGACTGCCTTTCTTCTCTTGCCAGTGTCTTACCACTGGTTGAATTCTGAGTTTCAGAGCAACAGAAACACTGCCTTCCCCTATTCTTTAAACAAGAAATAAGAGCAATTGCCAGGCATGCTAGCACATGCCTGTAATCCCAGTACTTGGGAATCTGAGACAGGAGTATCGAAGGTTTGAGACCAGCCTCAGCAAGTTAGCAGGACTCTCAGCAACCTAGAAATACCTTATTTCAAAACAAAAAATGAAAAAGGCTGAGGTATCTCAAAGGTAGAATGCCCCTGGGTTCAATCCTCAGTTTAAAAAAAAAAAAAAAAAAAAGGAAGGAAGGAGGAGAAAAGAAAGACAGTATTTTTTTTTTTTTTTTCGTTACTGGGGATTGAACTCAGGGGCATTCTACCTCCGAGCTACACTCTCAGCCTTATTTTTTACTCTTTATTTTGAAACAGGGTCTCACTAAGTTGTGGAGTGCCTCACTAGGTAGCTGAGGCTAGCCTCGAACCCGGATCCTCCTGTCTCAGCCTCCCGAATGCTGGGATTACAAGCGTGCGCCACCACGCAAAGACAGCATTTTAGATAAACAAAATCACCCAGTTCTGGTCTCAAATCAGAGAGTGGGTGTCCAGGACTCCTCTGGGAATGGGAGTTTTCCCACTTGCTAGAGGTGAGTGACAAGAGCTTCCTGTTATCAAGGGCTACTGGCCCACTGAAAAAAAAACTGAGGACCATGGAACTAAAAGACAACTGAACTTAGCACTGTATATAAGTATGTATATGTATATAACTGTGTATGCAAATATATATAGATAAATGCCTCATTCTTTCTCAACTAGCTTTGAAGTAGGAAAAAGAACAAAACAATGTACAGAGGATGAATAGTTAAAAAGTATTATTTTATATCATGTCCAGGGACCTTTTAAATCTTGATGAGAGAGAATTTTAATTATTTGGATAAAACTTTCTTTTTTTGTCAGAGGGATGGTACAGAGGATTGAACGCAGAGGCATTCTATTTTGGAGCTATAGCCCCATACATTTTTTATTATTTTTTTATTTATTTATCTATTTATTTATTTATTTATTTATTTATTTATTTATTTATTTATTTATTTATTTGTGGTACTGGGGATTGAACTCAGGGGCATTCTACCTTCGAGCTATACCCCCAGCCCTACTTTTTATTCTTTTTATTTTGAAACAGGGTCTCACTAAGTTGCAGAGTGCCTCACTAGGTAGCTGAGGCTGGCCACGAACCCGGATCCTCCTGTCTCAGCCTCCCAAATGCTGGGATTACAAGCGTGCGCCACCACGCCCGGTTTATTTTTTATTTTGAAACAGGGTCTCACTAAGTTACTGAGGCTGGTTTTGAACCTGTGAGCCTCTTGTCTCAGCTCCCCCAAGGACTGAAATTACAGGCATGTGACACTGCACCCAGCTTGGATAAAACGATTTCTTTGACCAATTCTTATCTGTTTCTACCACTAGATAACATGCTCTGTGTGGCAGGAAAACCTTTAACCTATTTGAATGTGGATACTAGGGCCATAGTCAGGGCCTGGCCCACAGTAGACATTCAGCTGGCAGGGGCTGAGCACAGGAAGTTTCATAATCCAAAACTCTAGCTTCAACCTCACCCACCCCACTGTCAAGCCATGATTCATTCTCCACCACTTCTCCTTCTCAATACCCCCTATCCTCATTTCATCTAGCCAAATTCTGTTGCTTTTTAAGGCAAAAGTGATTAGTAGTAACTGGTCAACCATTGAAGTTTTCAGTCATCCACATCTTATGGGGAATTCCATGCTAGCATTTCCATCTCTGTTACCCATAAAGGACCAAATTGCATCATGCCCCACAAGACCTCCAAGACCACAACCAGCAGCATGCAGCTTCTTCAGGGATTCGCTGTCCAGAAGGCCTCAGCTTCCAGTGTGGCCAGAACCCCTAAACAGAATTTCAGGCCCTCCAGACCATAATATATTTGTTGGTTTCTCTTTACTTTTTTGACCACACCCTCAGTAAGAAGCACATTTCACATTGCAAGGCAGTACACACACACACACACACACACACACACACATATACCTCTGTCACACACACACACAAACACATACACATTTGTGTTACTGAAACCCTTACTGTGTGCAATTCACTCTAATGTTGTGCTGCATCTATTCTGTATGGTTATATTCTACTTTATTCTATTCTGGTCTTTTTTATTTTGGTACTATGGATTGAACCTGGGGCCTTCTACCTCTGAGCTCTCCTCTCTTCCCTTTTTTATTTATTTTGAAACTAGGTCTGGCTAAATTGATGAGGCTTGCCATGATTCTCCTGTCTCAGCCTCCCAAGTTACTGGGATAACAAGAATGTGCCACCCAGCCCCCCATTTTTAAAAAAAATGCTACTTTTTGTCCACAAAATTGCCCTTCTGAATCACTAGTGGTTATGACCTGAAGTTGGAAAGCCCTGACCTGAGCTGACTCAGTACACCTCATCCACCTTAGTCTCATAGTCACGTGACCATAGCTCTCCTGGAAGCCCCAACTCAAGAGAGTTTCTAAGCCTAATTCAGGGGCTCCATCTTTAACCAGATGAGCTAAAGGAACATAGAAAAGACACTAACTTGCTCCATATGTCATATCCTATATAAGGAAAGATAGATCAGAAGGGAAAGAAATGAACAATTCTGCTTGCCATCTCTGTGCCAGGGCACTTCACATCAATAACCTCCCTTAATCCCTTCACCAACTCCATGGAAGACATCAGTGTCACTACAGATGGAAGAAAACCAGAGCACACAGCCATAAAGTAACAGCTTACTCACACAGTGAGTTAGGGGTTAAAGGAGATTTACAGCCAGGCTGCCTGACTCACAGCTAACGGTCTTGCCTCCTGAATGTATCGCACCAACCATGTGGAAAAGAGTGCTCCCCTCTTCCTCTCTTCAGGGTGTCTGTCCACAGAGCACATCTCACTCCAGATATGGTTTCATAGTCACCTTCTCTGGGAAGGCCCCTTTAAGAAACATGTTTGTCAGCCTCTGGGCAGACAGCACATCATCTTTTCCAGGAGAGTCTGCAGTGCTTGGCCACTGTATGTGCACAGCATCAAATAGGTATGAGTGTGTGGGTGGATGCATGTCTTATCGCTCTTCTGCTGCCAGAATCACACACAGGCTTTCAGTAAATGGGCACTTTCAGTTCTTGGAGCTGCTTGTCAGGCTCTTTGATTCCCTTTTCCAGAGCCTCAGCTGACCCAGCCCCTGGAGACTGAATAGCAGGACATTTCCAGCTATTTTTAGTTCCTTCAGCCTGTATCAGCCTCACCCAAACCACTTCTCATGCAGCTGATGGGCTGCAGCTTGAAGAAGCAAGGGTTGAGACTAAGAAATCATTAGGCAGACATGGTGGCACACACCTATAATCCCAGTACTCAGGAGGCTGAGACAGGAAGATTGCAAGTTCAAGGCCAGCCTCAGCAATTTAGCCAGATCTTCGGTGATTTAGCAAAACCCTGTTTCAAAATAAATAATAAGAAGGGCTAGAGGTGTAACTCAGAGGTAGAATGCCACTGAGCTTAATCCCCAGTACCAAAAAAAAAGTAAAGGAAAGGAAAAGAAAAGAAATAGTGTGCACAGAGCTTTTCAGGTGGGGAAACAAAGAGCAGGGTGTAGACCAGACTACCACCTAGGCTATCTGAGGCTGTGAGAGAAGACAGCAAAGAAGCCAACCAGGAAGTAAGGGCACCCTAACCTGTCTGCAGTCAACTCTTAAGAGCAGAACCATCCAACAGGTCATGAAAAGAACCAGAGATGGCCTTTCGTTTCCGGTACTACAGGGAACCAGAAGGGACTTGCTTAGCCCATGCAGCTGTGGAAGTATTCTACATCCATGCCATGGTAAAGAGGGTTGCCTAACAGACACAGGCATATCCCTTCATCTGGAATGTGTCTTCAGACAAAAATACTCCAAGTCATAGAACTTCCCAGATCTCTATGAATCAATCAATCTCTCTCTCTCTCTCTCTCTCTCGCTCTCGCTCTCGCTCTCGCTCTCGCTCTCTCTCTCTCTCTCTCTCTCTTTTCTTGGTACTGAGGTTTGAACCAGGAGCATTCTACCTCTAAACTATATCCCCAACCCTTTTTATTTTTTGTTCTTGAAACAGGACCAGCCTCAAATCTGTGATCCTCCTGTCTCAGCCTCCCAAGTACTGGGATTACAGGCATGCACCACCATGCCATGCTCAGCATATATATATCCTAATCCATTCTCACCTTTAAAGAGTTTTCTATATGGATCAGTTTAAGGATATGTAGAAAAATTGTAGGTAAGTGAAAGTAAATGAACTATATGTGTGGATATGTCAGCTATCTAGAGATGTGGGTGGTTAAGCTTGACAGTTTCACTCTGAGAGAATGACATTAGAACTTAAGAGAAAAATGGCCTTTTCAGTTCTATTTATATGAATTCATAACTTTGCTCCAAGGAACACTAGCCCAACAGAACAAATCATAACTTTTCAAATCATTTGAACCAATATTTTTGTCTCAGTTTAAAGAGATTAAAAGGAACTAGTAATATGAGGAAAAATATCAACCTTTTTTTTTTTTTTGGTGTCTCTTGAGTATAGTCCCTGATTTCTTGTTTGTTTTTTCAGCTTTTCACAGATCTGAAGACTGATTTATGTTCAGAGCTAACTCCTTTTCAAAAGTTTTTAACATTTAAATCATTCATCTGTCTGAGCACATTTCTTCATAAGGGTTAGTAACGTCTACTCCAAGCAAATTTTTAGCATTAGCTGACTGCTATGATAAAATATCAGAAGTTGGAATGTATTCATTTCCACGCTATTCTAAGTGAAATCCTAATTTTGCTGTTTCTACTTCTTCAAACCAAATACCCAGTGTGCAAATTTTCTTAATTTTCCTAAAACTTTTGAAAGACTACTGGAATCAGCATCCAAAAAGATCATAAATTCCAGTGGGTTGGTGTCTCTTAAATCTATGGGGTTCCACATACCCATCTCATTTTTTCCTCTCATTGCATTTACAGTGTGGGATGAGCTGTCTCCTTGGTCCTAGACACTTTCTCACAGTCAAGAGTTTGTTGATTATCTCACCACAGTTGTTTAATTGATATTCTAATTCTATTATTCTATATCATTCATTATCTGGGAGACATCCATAAAGGTATAATTCTTTCATAAACTGTAAATTCTGAGGCACACGTCATGTCTGAGTCGTTCTCTTTACCAGTCATTATGGTTTGGATCTGGAACATCCCCAAATGGCTCATGTGTTGAAAGCAAGGCCCCAGTGCAGCAAGGTTCAAAGGTGGGGCTTTCAGGCAATGACTGGATCATAAGGGCTCTGACCTCAACAGTGGATTAATCTATCAAATGGATTACTGGGATGTGGAACCTAGTTGAAGAAGTTGACCCCTTGAGGGTAAGTCTTTGGGGGATTCTATCTCACCCCCAAGCCCCTTCCGTTCCCTCTCTGCCCCCAGCTGCCGTGAGCTGTGCTGCCTTCCTCCACCACACCTTTCCGCCAGGATGCTCTGCCTCCCCTCAGGCCCGAGCAATGGAGCCGGCTGACCATGGACTGAGCCACTAAAACCAGGAGCCAAAATAAACTTCTCCTCTAAGTCGTTCTCATCAGAAACTTGTATTTTAGTCACAGCGACAAAAAGCTAACACACGTTTTCAAAAACTGGTTCTGTAAATCCTCCAAAGGTAACCAATAAGGTATGTCTTATTTACTGTCACTGTCACTAGGAACTCAGGATTTGGGGCAGATACCTTTGATGGTATCCCTGTATCCTCTGAGGTCCTCTCAGACTTCAGCTGCATTTGTGTTGGACAGTAAAGATGCGTGCTGACAGTTCTTCACGGTCCTGCGTCCTTGAGAGCTTTCTTCAGCACCACAGGAGATTGCTCAGCCCACCCACGGGGCAGTCCAGAAATGACAGATTTTAGTACCTTAAAAGACAACCTTTAACCTCTAAGGGACAGCTTCTCCTTCCCTTCTTAAAGGCATTCTGCATAATTTAGGAGAGTCTTCAACTCACCCAAGCACAGCTCAGCCACCGTCTTCCCTCGTCTGTCTTACTTGGCTCACTCTCTGACTAATGTTTTCTAGGATCTCTCTCAAATAAACTATCTATATTCAGTTCTTTGTCTCCTGGTGGGCTTTGGGGAAGCACCCAAAGTGAGATAGATTTAAGGCGCTATGGATACAGCTCAGTGGTAGAGCACTTGCCAGGCATGTGTAAGGCCCTGGTCTCAATCCCTAGCACCAAAAAAGGAAGAAAAAATTTATGTATGTTATATTGGTTTTGATCTGTTGTAATTATTACCCTTCTGGATACTCAAATCATCCTATCTTTGTTCAGTTGGAGCCTATTGAAGTGGTTTCAGAATCCTTTCAAATGACACTGCTTGGTTCTGTTCATTTCCTTTATTTCTGATATGACAAGATACCTCAGTCTCATCTTGTTTATATCCTTCCCTGATCCTGGGATCCACTATTTCTGGAAAAAAATAAAATAAAAGTCTTCATTTCTTTATGAAGGAAATAGCAATTAAAGACCAGTCTTGGCTCTAGGGGTCCTTACTGCTGCTGGATTGATCATTGTTTCTAGACCTTTTCAGAAGACAGATTAAAAAACTTTCCTGTTTCTTTGCATGTCTTCTATTTGTTGTTGTTGTTGAAAAATAGACATTTATTTATTTGTTTGTTTATTTATTTATGTATGTATTTATTTTTCTGCAGTACTGGGGATTGAACCCATGGCACAATTCTACCTCTGAGCTAAACCCCCAGTCCTATTTTTTTTTAATAGGTCTGCCAGATCTCACTAACAGGATCTCACTAAGTTGCACAGGGCCTCACTAAGTTGCTGAGGCTGGCTACAAATCTGCAATCCTCCTGTCTCAGCCTCTCAAGGACTGGGATTACTCGTATGTGCCACAACTCCTGGCTGACATTTTAAATAATATAAAGTAAGCCAGGCATAGTGGCACATTCCTGTAATACCATTACTTGGGAGGCTGAGACAGAAGGATAATAGATTCAAGGCCAGCCTGAGAAACTTAGTGAGATCCTGTTAAAAAATAAAGAGGGCTGAGGATGTGGCTGATAGGTAGAACACCCCTGGGGTCAATCCCAAGTACCACAATAATAAGAAGAATAGTAATATAATGTGGCAAATCTGGCCACCCAAGGAATATGTTGTTTTATTTGGTTTGTTTGTGGTACTGGGGACTGAACCTAGGGCCTCAAGTATGCTAAGCAAGCACTCCTAACTATTCAAGATAGATGATTAATTTACTAAAATTTTAATTTAAAATTTTTTTTGTACTGGGGATTGAACCCAAGGGCAGTCTGCCTCTGAGCTACACCCCACATTTCTTATTTTTTTATTTTGAAACAAGGTCTTACTAAGTTGATGAGTGTCTAAGCTGCTGAGACTGGCCTTAAACCTGCAATCTTCATATCTCAGCCTCCAAAATACTGGAATTAGTGGGTTGCCTCTTTTGTTAGTTTGTTCTAACTAGTATGTTTCTCCTTTACTTTCTATTTACTGACTGGCATCCTGGCTTCCTCCTTTATTTTCAGCTTTTCTTCATTGCTGTTCTTCATTGTCTGTTTTCTGTATATGGTACTTGGCTGGATTTGTTAAGCTGGAGCACACCTGCAGGGCTCTGGCAGACCCCGTACAACTCTGTCTTCCCGCTGGCCTGTGCTAAGGTCACCCTGAGGTGAGAGATTAGGGCCTTCTTGGTTCTTTCCTAGGCATACATACAGCCTTGCAGGAGGAGCCCATGGCCTTCTAGAGTCCAAGGAATATGCTGGAGCTTTTCAAAGCCCCTTATGTAAATCCCATTCTCTAGTGCTTCCTAAATTTTAGTCAGTTGCTTGTTAGCCCTGCTGGGAGTGCTGCCTTGGGAGGCTGCACTGCTAGATAATTGTTGGTCATTTTCTTCCTACAGACAAGGCTGCTGAGCCCAGAGTGAGCTCGGAGTCAGGTCAAAGGTATATTCTGAGAATGTGAAACAGCCAGCTCCTGAATATCTTCCTGCTGAGAAGAAAAACTTCCTCCTGCGAGAATAGAGTCCAAGGAAATTAAGACTGACACCCTATCTGGCTAAACATAGCCTAGCTAAATCTACATATGTATATCACCTAGCTTTTGTTTCAATAAATTATGACCAGCCGGGCGTGGTGGCTCACGCTTGTAATCCCAGCATTCGGGAGGCTGAGACCGGAGGATCCAGGTTCGAGGCCAGCCTCAGCTACCTAGTGAGGCACTCCACAACTTAGACTCGGTTTCAAAATAAAAGAATAAAAAATAGGGCTGGGGGTATAGCTCGGAGGTAGAATGCCCCTGAGTTCCATTCCCAGTACCGCAAAAAAAAAAAAAATTATGACCCCCAAGAATAGCTACTTCTCCCTAGTTTGGTCAAACACCATAAAATTTATTTTTCCTTTTTTACACTGTTCAATCATTTCTCTTCTTTCTTTTTTTTGGTACTGGGGATTAAATTCAGGGGTATTCTCCCTCTGAGCTATGCCCTCAGCCTTTTAAAATACTTATTATTTGAAGCAGGGTCTCACTAAGTTTAGAAAATTGTTGAGGCTAGTTTCAAACCTGGGATGCTCCTGTCTTAGCCTCCCAAGTACTGAGATTACAGGCAAGTACCATCATGCCCAGCTTCATTTGCTTATTTCTTACTTGGGTGGGTGACTGAACCTGGCCAGCCAGGATCCAGCTAAGTTCCCTGGCATGGCTACCAGTAAGAATTTAAGCCTCATTGACTTTGTCTCCTTTCTCCCTTGTCAAAAGTTCTGTTCTCAATAATACCATCAACGTTATTATTTTGTTTTATTCTTCCGTGTAGACACAACAGATTTAGAATAACTATACCACTATTCCTGCCAACTATATGATTATTAGAAATAGTTTATGATAGTTTTGAACTATCATAGTTCATATCATATCTGGGGATTGAAACCAGAGGCATTCTTCCTCTGAACTACAATCCCAGCTCTTTTTATTTTTTATTTTGAAACAGGGTCTCACTAGGTTGCTGAGGCTGATCTCGAACCTGCAATCCTGGCTCAGCCTTTCAAGTACTGGGATTATAGGCATGGGCTTACCATGCCTGGCTTCTGAGGTTTATTTTTGACATGGAGTCTGTGTGTGTGTGTGTGTGTGTGTGTGTGTGTGTGTGTGTGTGTGTGTGGTACTGGGGATGGAACCCAAGAGCATTCTACCTCTGAACTATACCCCTGGCCCTATTTTTTATTCTTTATTTTGGAACAGGGCTCACTAAGTTACAAAGGGCCTCACTAAGTAGCTGAGGCTGGCCTCAAACCTGGCTCCTCCTGTCTCAGCCTCCCAAGTACTGGGATTATAAGCATGTGCCACCATGCCCAGCTAAGGTTTATTTTTTAAGAGAAGTTTTTTTGAATTTTAGTTTTTAGCATTTACTCTATTCCATGCATTGGTTTTCTATTACAGGAATTTCTAAGTGTGTGTGTGTGTGTGTGTGTGTGTGTGTGTGTGTGTGTGTGTGTGTTTGAATTTCATTTTATATCTTCTAAAACTATCATTTTTCTCTCAAATCCTCTCTCTTCATTTTTTTGTTTTTAAATTTTCCTCCTTTAATCTCCTTTTATTGTTTTTTTTTTGGTTTTGTTTTTTGCAGTACTGGGGATTGAACTCAGGGGTATTCTACCTCCAAACTACACCCCCAGCCCTATTTTTATTCTTTATTTTTGAAACAGGATCTAAGTTGCAGAGGTCCTCACTAAGTAGCTGAGGTTAGCGACAAACCTGTGATCTTCCTGTCTCAGCCTCCCAAGTACTGGAATTACAGGCATGCATCACCACACCCAGTCTTTAATCTTCTTTTAGAAATGAATATATGGGGCCCAGGCGTGGTAGTGCTCACACCTGTAATCCCAGTACTTGGGAGGCTGAAATAGGAGGATCACAGGTTCAAGGACAGCCTCAGCAAGTAGTGAGACTGTTTCCAAGTAAGAAATAAAATCGGGCTGGGGTGTAGCTCGAAGGTAGAATGCCTCTGGGTTCAATCCTCAGTACCAAAAAAAAAAGAAATGAATATATGAGTCTGAGGGTATAGCCCAGTGATAGAGCCTGGGCTCAAGCCCAGCACACATAAAAAAAGAGAATGTGTTTATTTGTTCTTTTATTCCATAGAATCTGAAATTATTTTTTAAATACCCAGTTCTTTTCTGAGGTAATTATGTTACCTGTATTTTTCAAACATTGCCTTTCTGAGTTTTTCCACTTTTATGTATTTTATAGCCTTTATCGTTTCCTTTCCTTATTTTAACTTGTTGTAAGACATTAGATTCATTTTTACCTGTTTTGTGAGTATGTGCTTTCACTGTGTAGAGGATTGTTCTTCTCCTTAGTACATTTTTTTTCTGATAATACTGTTCTATGAACTTTACCATGGTCTTCTGCCTATTGTTCATGTTTAAGTGAAATGAACTTCCCTTTTATTTTTGCAAAGAATAGATGGCCAAGGATAGCTTTTCCAGCTTGACATCCCTAGATCTCCTTCAGTTTTGTTGTTTTGTGATAAGAAACATGGCCTTAACACATTCTAGACCATGCTCCCCTGTTTTTCTCCATTCCTTCTTTCTTTTGTCCTTTTCTGCTCAATTTTGATTCAATTCCCAGCACATATTCCTCAGTGCCCTAATAACAAAGCTTAGTAGGAGAATATAGAGATGGTATTTAGCCTATAAAGTCAAAAGATTTATTATCTGGCTCATTCCCAAAAAGATTGCCAACCCCTGTTCGAGAGGCACTCCACTCCTTTTCTGGAAAGCTCAGTCTCATTCCACGGGGTCTAGGCGGTGCCATCAAGATCTGCCGAGCGCCAGCAGTGAGACATGACATGAGCCAGGGTAATAAGTGGAGCCTTTTCTGCAGCCAGCAGACAGATGCCAGGAGCGAGATCCTTCCATTGGGGTTGCTTAGCTGTGGGTTTGTGAATTCCTTGCTGTAGTGCCCATCTCTCTTAGCCATGTGGGTGAAGTTTATTTGCAATGTGAGTAAAAGGGGCTCCAGATATGAAGGAAGTTGGGATGACAAATGAGATCTCTGAATCTCGCTAAACCACCTGCCTCTCGAATTTTGACACTACATGAGCCAGGTTAATTCATTTTACATTTGAGCAAGTTTGAGTTGAATACTGATGTTGCAACCACCCAAACCCAGACTAATGCAGTTATAAATGTGAAAGCACATGTATATGGGCACTAAAAGGATTGTTCTAAAATTATTTCCTACTGAGGCTATTTTTGTTTAAACTCTAAAAGGATTAAAAACTAAGAAAATAAGAAACAAACAAGGGATACAACAGAAAGTACTTTTCCTGTGATCAAGAGAATACTTCAGCTAAAATTTTGTAAATTCGTCTAAATTCTGGAAAAGCATGCACTAAATAAGTTTAATGTGTGGTTTTTACATAAAATAAAGGGAAGTAGTAGGGTTAGGGAAAGTCAATAGCATCACATTGATGAACCAGAGCTGGTAGCATTTAAATTAGCAAAGTGTAACCAGACGTGGTGGCGCACACCTGTAATCTCAGTACTTGGGAGGCTGAGACTGAAGGATGATCACAGATTCAAGGATAGTCTCAGCAAGTAGTGAGATTCTCAACAACTTAGTGAGACCCTGTTTCCAAATAAAAATAAAATAGAGCTGGAGATGTAACTCGGAGGTAGAATGTCCCTGGGTTCAATCCCTAGACCACACACAAAAAAAGCAAAGTGTAAATTACTGTTGAGTGTAGTGAAACCTATTAGAATCACCAGTGGAGCTTTTTCAAAAACCAGAGTTTGATGGTGGACACAGTGGTACACACCTGTAACCCCAGTATTTAGGAGATGAGACAGAAGGATTGCAGGTTCATTCAAGATCAGCCTCAGCAACTAAGTAAGACCTTCAGCTTAGTAAGACCCTGATTAAAAAATAAAAAATAAAATGAGGCTAGGGTTGTATCCAAAGGTAGAACACCCCTAGTTTCAATCCCCAGTACAAAAAAAAAAAAAAAAAAAAAAAAGCCAGGCATGGTGGCACATGCCTATAATCCCAGTACTTGGATGACTGGGATAGGAGGTTTGATTTGAAGCCAGCCTCAGGAACTTATTGAGGCTCTCAGTAATTTAGTGAGACCCATTCTCAAATTTAAAAAAATAAAATTAAAAGGGTTAGGGGGTGCAGTTCAGAGGTAAAATGCCCCCTAGGTTCAATCACCAGCACCACATACATACACACACACACACACACACACACACACACACACACACACACACACACACACAGTTTGAGTAGGTCACAGTGGTGCAGCTGTAATTTCAGCTACCGGGGAGGCTGAGGCAGAAAGATTCAAGTTCAAGGCCAGCATGGACAATTTAGCAAGACTGAGACGAGACAGGGCAAGATAAGACAACAAGTAGTAGAGCCCTTGCCTAGCTTACACAAGACCCTGAGTTCAATCCCCAGTACCACAAAAACAAAAATCAAAAACCAGAATTTGAATGGCCATACCTGCTGGGGTAACCCAGATAAGTATAAAAATTTGAGAACCACTACTCTTAATTATGGGTACCTTTCACCTTTAAAAATTATGTGTGTCTTATATTTTGCTTACTTTTGGGTATTTTTCAATGATAAAGCTTCCAAGTCTGTACGCATTCACACCATCACCAGATACTTTACCACTGCTAGAAGACATACATCAGTGGACTACACCTAGAGTAGCAAGGACCTAGGGAAATCTTGTAGCTCTTTAACACCAAGGTTAGAAACCCCCTACCCCCCAAAATTCACAATGAAGAGTATACCTGAGAGGCACAGAAGCAAACATGTGTGATTCATTAAGATGTTTTATGATAGTATCAGAGTAGCAGTATTTTTATCTTGAATTAGAGTGAACAGAAATCTGACCCAGATAAATACTTTAGGATTTGGCCTTCATCAGCTCCCAGTGTGATTTTCTAGATACCCAAATCACTCATGTGTAAGCGCCACAGATGCCAGACCCTCGGGCTCCTGGAAGCAGCCTCCTTTCTCTGCACTGGATTGGCTGGAAGGGCTACCCAATGCTCTCCCAGACCAGCACAGGACCAGAGACCCAGGAAGGCCAGGACTCACCTAGCACTCTCCAGGGAAGGAATGGACACTCTGAGCTATACCTCCAGCCCTATTTTTTATTCTTTATTTTGAAACAGGGTCTCACTAAGTTTCAGAGTGCCTCACTAGGTAGCTGAGGCTGGCCGAGAACCTCCAGTCTCAATCTCCCAAATGCTGGGATTACAAGCATGCGCCACCACGCCCAGTCTTCTATTGTTCTTAATACTGCAAGAGAGAGACATGAGAGAGAGAGAGAGCCAGGAAGGAGCATACACTGGCATTTCATTTGCTCATGATTCTTTATAAAAGGACTCTTTTCGTCCATTTATTTTTTAATTCTCTGAAGTCAAGGGGGAGCTAATTCTTGACCTGGGTGAGGGAGGGCGATCAGAAGAAGGGCTATCATCCTGTGTTTTGCTTAATGTATTCCAGAACAGTAAGTGTCTTCTATCTGATGTGATCTATGTCCCAGGCACCTCGGGAAGCTGGCTAAAAAATCAAAACTTGGGTCATAGATTAGGAAAATAATTCTTTGAATAACACTTCCTGATTTCCCTTCACATTCTGACCCCAACTACTTCATTCTCTCATCAATCCTACAATGAATGCAGGGTAAGTGTCATGGTCTTTTTTCTGTGGATTAACAGACTGAGATTCGGTGAAGTTAAACTAGTAATAGAGAGGGAAGGCACATGAAATTCAAGTCCTTTAGCTATAACTCAATTCAGTGATGTGGATCCTGATATTTAAAGAGGTTACATCACCTTCCCAAGTTACCTCAACGAGGTGGTACAGCCCTCCAGTCAGCTGGCTAATTCAGGGAACCAGAGCAATCTGTGTCTCCAGTGTTAATAGGAACCGGGTCCTGAGTGGTTGGGGTTGCTCCATCCTGCTCCAGAGAGCTCCTGCTGACAGAATGGAGAAGCGGATTTCACCTAACAGAGATACACCCAATCCTAACTCAGTCATCAATCATGTCCCTCAGAAGTGGAGAGGTGGTTATGCAGAGATGTCAAGGACATGGCAAGCTGTTGTTTGGGAGACCCAAGCCACTTGGGAACTTGGAAAACATCTCAGGTCCCTTCCAGCCTCAAGACTTCTATGAGTCCCTGGAAAAGTGAAGACGAAGACAAGAGGCTTCTTTGAAAGCAAAAGTGGGATTCAGTGGGATGTTATCTGCATTCCTCCTCTGGAAGGTGAACCAGAGAGTAAAAAACAAATGATTGCCAGGCATGGTGGCACACGCCTGTAATCCCAGTACTTGGGAGGGTGAGGCAGGAGGATCACAGGTTCGAGACCAGCCTCAACAACCTAGTGAGATTCTCAGCAACTTAGTAAGACCCTGTTTCAAAACAAAAAATAAAATAGGGTGGGGAGTGTAGCTCAGAGGTAGAATGCTCCTGGGTTCAACCCTCAGGACCACACACACACACTCAAAAGAACAAATTATTGCCAAGTGTGGTGGCACGGGTCTATAATCCCACTTGGGAGGGTGAGACAGGAGGATTGCAGATTCAAGGCCAGCCTCAGCAACTTAGTAAGATCCTATTTCAAAATAAAAATGAAATAGGGCTAAGGATGTAGCTCAGAGGCAAAACACCCCTAGGTTCAATCCCTAGTACTAAAAAAAACAAACAAAAAAGCCAAAATATTCTTTATTTTCTAAGATCCAAGTAGGAAGAGTGGAGGGGGAATGGAGAAAGATTTCATATAAGCTAGCGGGCTTGGTGGCACACACCTGTAATTCTAGTACTTGGGAGGCTGAGACAGGGGGATAATGAGATTCTCATCAACCTAGCAAGACCCTGTTTCCAAATAAAAGTAAAATAGGGCTGAGGATGTAGCTCAAAGGTAGAATGCCCCTGAGTTCAATCCCCAGTACCATAAAAAAAAAAAAAAAAAAAAAAAAAAAAAAAAAAAAAAAAAAAAAAAAAAAAAAAAA